>JANHFP010006979.1:2658-14165 GCA_032468135.1 Calamaria suluensis
TCTTCTTTGGCCCTCAATCTTCCCCAGCATTACATTCTTCTCCAGTGACTCCTTCCTTCTCATTAGGTGGCCAAAGTCTTTGAGTTTCATCTTCAGGATTTGGTCTTCTAAAGAGCAGTCAAGGTTGATCTCCTCTAGGACTGACCAGTGACATAGGCAGACAGATATTATTCTGTGGCTTACATATCTGGCTATTTACATCTGATAAGTCTAAGATAGGATGAAACAAATCATATGGTGTTCCTTGGTGGCCAGTCTCATTCTTTGAAATACCTTTCAAAGTATCAATGCAATCTTCATGTAAGAAATACTGACCTGAAAATAATTCCTAAAAATGCTAAAATATAATGCCAAAACTACATCCTAAAAATGCTTTCAACTCCCTTTGCTCCAGACAGCCTTCCTTGTGAACAACACACCTACCCGCAATGCACTGGCAAAGTTGTTCTTCAGGTTGGTCGCAATGCTCATCATCAAGGGCTCCCTGCAGGTAATCATGGCCATGCCAGCCGTCAGGTTCCGCATCATGTGATGTGCTGCCACACGCATGCGCGACTCTTCTGAGTCCAGCGCAAAATCCTTCCTCACTATCTGTTCACAAGTAGTCATGGCAATTTTAATTGAGCGATCCACTACTGGATGAACCAGTTCTTGAACTGCACGCTCTATGGCTTGGCGCACACACTGCTTTAACTGTGGATGGGCTTGGAACAAGGGAATCTGAAAAGAGAACAGCCATTACAATCCATCTCCTCTAGCTTTAACACCAGTACAAACAAATAATACCCAGCCCAGCCCACAGGAGAGCTGATACTTACAGTCGGGTTTAGAATAATGTGTGGAGCTAGCCCTCCCAGGGAATATACATTGATATCATGGTAACTGTACTGTGGCTGTGGAGGAACAGTAGCTGTGCATGTCGTGCTGGTAGCTGAAGTTGTAGAAGTAGCTGAAAAATTCAAGAGAATAAGATTTTTAAAATTAAACATACATTCAGTAACATAGTTTATGTTAGGAGCCGTGGTGGTGCAGTGGTTAGAATGCAGTACTGCAGGATACTTCTGCTGACTGCCAGCTTCCAGCTGCCAGAAGTCTGGCAGTTCAAATCTGACTCAGGCTTCCATCCTTCCGAAGTCGGTAAAATGAGGAGCCAGATTGTTGTGGGAAATATGCTGACTCTGTAAACTACTTAGAAAGGGCTGGAAAGCATGTGAAGCGGTATTATGTCTAAGTGCTATTGCTATTGCTCTTACTGGAAATAAAATGCTTCATTAGAGTAACAGAAAAGTCAAGTAAGTGTAATGGAAAACACTGCTCTGCTACATTTTACAACTGCATTAGTAAATATTCTAAAATTATGATCATTTGAAATACCCACTATGCTGAGTGGAAGTCCAAATAAAAGCTATGTTGGGGCAATTAGCATTGGCAATGACAATGGATGGGCTGTCAATAAACTATGTGTGCTTCATAACCATCACCAGAGATGCTTTTTGAAAGACAAGCAGGTATCACTGGGTACCTAAACAATTGCACATGGTTGCCTCTAGTACATGGAACAGATTCCCTGAACTTTTCCTTCCTATTTGAACATGTGAGAAGGTCTTCTAGGAGGTGTATCAAGCAGAACCATGTTTTCTATCTTCATATATAGGGGTATCTCCTCTCCTCACCCCAGGGGAGGGGGGCAATTTAAAGCACAACTGAGAAAGGAGGACCCTAATGATACAGAAAAAATATATCTGGGTCTGTTTCTTGGAATTGATATGCAGCATAAGGGTTTTTTTCCCAGATGTCCACTAAGAGAAATGCAACTAAATATATCTGGTAGATGACCATGAAAGTAATCCTGCCATCATCAAAGAGAACTGGATTTTATAACTAGTGCACCTTATTTAACTAATGACTTGTGTTTACAGACTAAAGGAATAACAGTTGATTACAAATGGAATGCAAGCTAAAAAGAATAGGTGAGAGGCACAGCATATAAATTCAGTAATAAACAAACAAACAAACAAACGGCAAAAGCAATTTTTAGCTTCATCCACAGAAACACAGTTCCCAACCATGTCAAAAGAAACACAGTTCCATTCTCTCCTGCCTCAAGTACTGTGTCCAGTTCTGTTTATTGCAGAAAAGTATCTCTAGCGCCCTGCAGGGCCTCTGAGATCACCACCCTATGTTCTCTGCCTAAAGCTCTGGTTGGTGTAAAGCACAACTCAGGATGAGTAACTCTTACTTTATACCTACCCAGGTCTCAATAATGCAAGGTAGGTCTGCCCATGATGAGACAGACCTGGTATTCAAGACTAGAAGCTGTAGCAGAAGACTATCAGACCTTACTCTAGAAATGAGGTTTGGGCCCCAGAGAGGGGACTGGCATCACATTTCACCTTTCTCCATATGTCTCCCACCATAAATTCCTCTAGATACCATTGCCATGAGTGTCCTCCCTTCTCTCCACTTCCTTCAACTTCATGAACCCTAGCCCCTAGGAAAGCCCCATGGAGCATTATCTCCATCTTCAATCTACCAAACCCCGGTGACAACCACCACTTCCTATCTCCCAAAGGACTGTTCTCTAATGCCCCCATGGAGCAGGCTAATATCTGGCATCTTACATTTTACAGGGTTCAATTAGGTAACTCTGTGGCACTCACAAACGGGAAGTTAGCATCCGCCATTGTTCTCTGCAACTAGTATTTGGACCTAGGCTCACCCCATGTTGAAAGTAATACTGAGTCTTCCAGGCCAACAGTCCTTGATAGATCTGTTCTTCACCAAGGTTTATAGTGCTTGAAACTCACCACCAAGCAGCAGAGAAAAGAAGACATGGCAGCAGACCTTTTGTTTTAAAGTATTTTGAGCTTCATTATGAAGCTGATGCACAAGACTGGTGACAGAATAAATCTGAGAACAGCCTTATTTTACTCATCACCCTGGGAAATACAAATTATATTAATATGGTGCAGACAAGAATTATTCTGATACTTACTGGTAGTAGTAATTGGTGGTAGTTCTTCTACTTGCTTTATATCCTTCTTTGGAGCAGATAACTGTTCATCCAGGTTTTTCAACCGGTCCTTATCTTTTAGGAGACTACCAGGTTTTAGATCATTGATGTCAAGGGCCAGGTTTTTGCAGAGCACTTCAATTTCAAACTTCAGATTCAGCTGTACAATATTTAATAATTTCAGATTTAATAATGCAATTATTTAAAGCTATACTGACAGTGAATTTTCACAATTATGTCCACCCACCATTCCAAATCATGGCATGCTCTGCAAAATAATTATTTCTTTCAAAGTAAGACTACATAGAAAATTAAAGCAAAATTGTTCTAGGAACATAAAATAAAAGTAGCTGAATTACAACTGCTAGCAACTACTTCAGCAGGATACTCTTGGTCTAACATTTTGATCTGATTTAATCACATTCAGCAGTTGAGCTCAAACCTTGAAGCAAATTCATGCTTTAAACAAGATATAGCTGAAAAGTATAACTAACGTAAACACAATTTACCTTTAAGTCATGCTCCTGATGAAGCTCTGCAAGAACATTCATGATTGCCATGGTCCATGGATTTGGGGGCCTGAAAACCTACAAGGTGAGAAGGAAGATAAAATCAGCATCCTAGTGTTAAAAATGGCATTGGAAAATGTAAAATAGAATTGACACTACTACATATTAAAAAGGGAGCAGCACAATTCTATCCAGAGGTGAGTAGTTGTTTGCCATAGGACTGCAGTCTGAAAAGCCAAAGGAATGGAGTGATGGGGGTTGTAGCTTAGCAGAACCAGAGGTTTATCTACTCCTGCCCTATTTTCTAAACAGAAGATGCCCAACATACTTATTTACTCCTATAAAAATTGATATCCTATCCTTTGAATGCTTATGGATCTGGGGCAGCTTTTCCCAGCTGATGAGGACAAACCTATGTAGGGCTGGACAAAAGCTTTGTGGACATTTTCTATGAACACTGTAAAGTGATGACACAGAAAATCACACAGACCTAATGCCACCAGGCAAAATGTACTGCATACGTCTTGGCTCATTTCCAATTTTTAAAGTATGAGTGGAATTGGTTTTTTTTGCCTTCAGTATTATAGTGCAGTGATGGCTAACCTTTTTGCCATCACGTGCCAAAAGTGGGGGGTACCCAGGGAGGGGGTTGCACATTCATGTGCCCACACCCACAATTCAATTCACCCCACCCTCCCTAGAAAGGCTCTGGAGCCTGGGGAATGTGAAAAATGGGCCTTCCCCACACCCCTAGGCCCTCCAGAGGCTGGAAACGGCCTCTTTCCCAACTTCTGGTAGATCCGGAAGGCCCAAAAATCAGCTGGCTGAACTAGGGCAGCGCTCGTGTCCCCACTGATATGGCTCTGTGTGCAACCTGTGGCACCCGTGCCATAGGTTCACCATTATGGTTATAGTGGGTTTAAGAAGATTTAAAGGTTAGCCCTGTCCAGTCATGCTGTGCTCATCTCTGATTCTCAGGCGGGAAAGCCTGCATTGTCTTGAGAGACACTTCTGTCATCATGTGGCCAGCATGAAACATGGAATGAAGTAACTTTCCTGCTGAAAGGATACCTATTTATCTACTCACATCTGCATGCTTTTGAACTGCTAGGTTTAGCTCATCAGATATTACAATCCAGGAAACACTTCTTAGGGTCGATGGAAAACTTTGAAGAATTTGAAAGTGATGTGGACCTATGGAAAGCTACAAAGAACCAATAGTGGATGGAACCAAGTGCAGCTGGGTCTGGTGAAAGCTGGGAAGTATGGAAATAACTGAATAGATGGGTACAGGATTCAGAGACCTTCTGAATAAATGGGGCTATCTGGTTGTTTCTGCTCTTTGCAATTGTGGCGACATGCAAACAACAGCATGTATGCCATTTATGTCCTGACCAGGGTACATTTGAGGACCTCCTGGCGGTATGCCATGGCCCCATCGGAGTCTAGGTCCAAGGAAGAGGCAGAGCTAGGACCGCCAAAGGAACAACCGGAGGAGTAGGACAAAGCAGTCCCAGAGGGCACAGGATGACCAAGCAAGGTGGGAGGAGGGCAGGCAGCAGAGCAGAGGAGCTCCGGAGATGAGCAATTACACACACACACAGATCCCCAAGAATGGAGAGGCAGGATCAGCGCCAAGGACTCGGGTGCCCCACCCCTCTTTACAAGGCTCACCTGGGAAATGAGATTTAAAGAGACAGCGTTAGGAGGGGCACTTGTCGGGAACAAGTGTTGCCTTTTTCCAGTCTCACATGCGGTTACCGACATCTGGACACTTCACTGTGCCTTGCCCTGCTTGGCTATGTACAAGTTTGCAGCGATAAGAGTTCTACTCTGAGTTGTGCTGCAGTGCCAGTGATCTCTTCCTGTCACGAGGAAGGACTGCTTGGAACCAAATCCCATGAACTGTGGCTGCTCCTCTGGACTAACAGCAGCCAGGAACCATTGGAGGTGCGTGTTTAGAGCTTTGCTCCTGGACTTGCAGAGAGGGGTGGGACTTTCGGTGGAGAGCTGAAGCAATAAAGGGTTCTATCTGTGCTGCTTCTGTGCCTAGACCTGGATCATTGGCACTGTCAACTTTGGTTAAAGATTTACTGGGTATCTTTGACAAGCACAGCACGACAGAATGCAATTAATGTTGCCAGTTTTGGCCAAGATTTAACTTGTACAGATTTTAATCTTGTACTTTGTATGTTGTGTAGTACGCCTTATTTTAATTGTGATGCTTCTGACATGCTTGGCGCAGGCTGGGGTGAGTAATGGGAGCTTATGCCGTTTAAGGCAATGTTTCAAATCCAACTTCAGGATCTCGTCGTGGACATATCACGACTTAGAAATCATTAAAGTTATTAAAAGCGCTGAAATTTATGGAAAATTCTTACTTCTATATGTAATTTGCATTCTAAGTACTCTGTGATTTAGACTTACCACACTTCTTACACTGGATTCCAATACTTTAGCAACAAATGGCACAACATACAGCAATTCCTGCTGTCCTTTTACATAAGCTTCTAGCAGCAAAGATTTGACATCCAAGTCCTAAAATAAACAAATGGTGAAGGCAATGTCAGAAGCCAAACTGGTTTCTTTTGCATATTTTGTTCATTCTTTATACATGCTGTGTTTGTAGGTCAACGCAGATACCAGGGAACGAGAAAATATGCAAGGATCCTCACCGTGTGCAAGATGGGCTTATTCTTTGCCAGTGTGATCATCCCCAGCCAATGGCCCAGGTTCTTCAGCAACGAACGGTCTGAGAAATTAGCAGCAGCTTTATCTGATGTAAGCAACACCTAGGTTTTTTTTCCAAGGAAAGAGAGAGCTTCTATCAACAAGGAGGAGTGCAGATCTGACACTAGCAAAACTCTCCTGGGGATGCTGCTCAAGCTATTCAGCATACTGGCTGAAATAAAGAATGCAGCCTTGTCTCACTTCTTTGTCACACTACGTTCTGCCATTCTGTGGCTCCTTAACCTGTGAATAACCTGTTCTGTGGCTTCGTAACCTGTGAGTACATTAGGACAGTGATGGCTAACGTTTTTGAAATCAGGTGCCAAAAGTGTGGGGGGGGGGAGCGTGTATGCCCACATCCATAATTCTATGCACCCCACACATTCACGTGTTACTGCCCCCCTCCTCTCCTGGGTCTCCCTGGAAGTCAGGAAAACGGCAATTTTCAGCCTCTGGAGGGCCTCTAGGGGGTGGGGAAGCCCGTTTTCACCCTCCCCAGACTCCTAGAAGGGCTCTGGAACCAGTGGAGAGAGAAAAACAGGCCTTCCCCACCCCCTGGAGGTCTTCTGGAGGCCAGGAAAAGATTGTTTCCTGACTTCTGGTGGGCCCGGGATGCCCGAAAATAAGATGGGCGGAGCTGTGTTCGCGTGCTCACCGATATGGCTCTGTGTGCCATCTATGGCACGTGTGCCATCTGTGGCACGTGTGCCATAGGTTCGCCATCACGGCATTAGGACAATATCTGGGATTCCCATTTCACAAGCACATTTTGTGCTTGATGTGATTTGACACAATGGAAGGCCTTTGTTAATTAATGGAGCATAAACTAACTTCTTTTGGGTATTCTTTGGTTTTCTCCATTTTCCAGGGTAAATTATAAATAGTGCCTTGTATTTCTTGCCATTTTCTAAAGCCAGCTTGAACATCTGTTTTTGTGTAGGCCTCTAATTTGCATTGGATGGGGCTGATATCTTAACACGCCACTATAAACAACAAAATAATTGCAGAGGGGAGGAATTATGTTCATTACATTATTTAAATCAGAAATGTCAAACTCACTGGCGCCACTCCCGCCGGGTTTAGCAAATGGAAAAAAAGCCCCGATTTGTCATGTCACATGATGCTGCCATGACACTGCAAGTTTGACACAGAGTTTAAATAATGAGAAGTGGTTTAAAGTGGTAACTTTAAACTAACACATTCCATATCTGTTACACAACTGATCTACTCTTGCAAAGCACAAAGATGAAAATATGACTCTGTATGGCACCAACCTTTATATTTCTGTATGTTTCATTCAAAACCATTTTATTAAATTCCGGATTTTTAAGAGTGTCAAGGAAATTTGAATAGAGACTATGGAAGTTTGGTTCAATGCTAACTCTCTTCATCACAAGATACTGTGAAACCCAAGGCATGAATTCTTCTTTCACCGTTTCCTTCAGTTCCTCAACCTGGCTCCATAAACAAGCAAACAGAAAGGGATTAATGAAGTAATTGGACTGGAAATGATTCCCTAACTCATACAGATGACGAATTATAAAGATCTGAAATAAAACAATAACTTCTGAAAATTTTAAGTTGCCAAAATGTCTATTCTCTTTTGAATAAATTGCTCAAATATAAATTATATGTTATTTAAACCTTGAAACTTTTCTTTTGATATTAACGTCTGTGGCACCTCAGTCTTCCCCAAAAGCCCCTTAGAAAAATTGTGTTATTAAACACATATTCACTTACGCACCCTGACAAAATGAAGGCTTATGGAACAGAAATTTTAAAAACTCACAAACTGCAAATAAAATGGTTTTATAGGAAACTGGCCTAAGATAACTGTTAGTCTTAAAATATATGGATATGTGGGAAAATAACAAGCGCAATGTTGAAGAAGATTTACATTTCAAAGACTGCTACATCAACATAATCATGTTTAAACATTCCTGGGAAGCAACAGAAGAGTGGTAAGGAAAGGAAGCTTTCACATCTCAGTTAGTTCTTTCTTTGTATATGACTATGACACAGGAAGTCCTTCTCCTCTCCCCTCCAAATTAGAGCTACATTTGTGCAATATTTACCTTCTGAGTCATGTTGGATTGAGACAAATTATTAAAGATAAAAGCAATTTTTTCCTGAACATTTTCAGGAGGTTCTACAATCCTCTCTGTTTGATCTGTGGCCACTAGCAGAGTATCAATGTTGGTTGTATTAATAGAAGGCTGCAAAAGACAAACCACATGAGTATGAGTTAATTTAATTAGGAATGCAATAGATCACAGGCATTCTTCAATAACAGGAAGTCCCCAAAATGATATGATCCAGAGAGGCCTTGATGTCACACTCCACCATGGTGAACAGAAACTAGAATCTTCCCTTGGAGAGCCGAAAACAAACAAAGTTTACTAAATTCATGCAATTAAGCTGTTCAAGGGAAACCTTTCCACATCCCAATGAAAGCATGTATCAATAAGTCCAGTCAGATCCTCCTTGGCTTGACTTAATGCAATAGAAATGCAATAAATAAAACTGCTGTCATCGCTGGTTGTGCGCAATGGGATGAGCTGATCATGGGAATCAGTTCTCATGATTCCCTGGAAGTGGATGGGGGGAGGGGAGACAACAATGACAGAGGGACACTTTCACCTGAAGAATTTCCACCTTTGTTTTAAAGCAAGAGGGCTGATAAATTTGTTGAAGAGCTGCAAAGCAAAAAGGCAGGCAGAGAGCAGAATGTAGGCAATAATTGATGTAAGTAATACAATTCAGAATTAACTATATACAGGGATTCCTCAACTTATGACCACAACTGAGATCACTTTCTGCTGCACTGCAAGGCAGCTGTTAAGTGAATCCATCTGATTTTATGACCTATTTTGCCTTGAATGTTAAGCAAATTATTGCAGTTGTTAAGTGAATCACTAAGATCATTAAGCGAATCCAGCTTCTCCCATTGACTGTCTATCAGAAGCTGGCTGGGAAAGTTGCAAAAGGAAGTCACACGATCCTGGAACACTGGAACCGTTGTAAATGTATGCCAGTTGTCAAGCGCCCAAATTTGGATCATGTGACATTGGCATGCTGTGATGGTGGACTGGTTATAAGCGGAGGACTACCTGAGAGGCATTAATTACAACAAAGCAACTTGGCTATTTGACTATGTCCTTGTTTAAGGAGCAGAGTTTTTGGTTTCAAATGACAAACTAACTGCATTCAAACTAAAGCAATTGCATTCATCCATCCCAAACCTCCTTCATGTGCTTCCTGCCAGATGCATGGAAGCAAAGACTTACTGGCACATCTTTCTTGAAGCTGACTCGACCCACAGGTGCAATGGCTGTCTTTGCCACAGTGCTGCTGGTGCTGGTGCTGGTGACTACAGTGCTAACCTGGCCGGCAAGAGGAGCCTTTGCTGGAGCCTGGGCCTGGGCCTGGGCCTGGGCCAGGGCAATACTTCCAGGGGTGGTGATGGACCCCTGCATCTTCACGGGAGGATCTCTCGATTGCTGTCCATATTCAATGTACTTTGACAGACAAGGAAAGGTTGTTAAAATTCACATGCAAACAAACCTTAATCCTAGAAACCTTTGTAGAAATTTCTAATCCTGATACTTGACTAAATAAAACAGTTATTTTATTTCACACATGGCATCTACAGAGATCATACAATCACTGATATACACATTTGGTTTAAATAAAATGTCAGCAAATACATATATTTGTCTCAAACTACTAGCAGGAATGCTGAAGTTGACAAATATTAAGAGGGAAGTTCTAGCAAATTCCAAGAAAAGCAAACAAAGAATCCAGGGGATAAGCATTCTAAATCAAAATCTTGGGGAAAAAACACAAAGGTTTCTGTAATGACTGAAAAAGCCAATTTCCATTTTGGACAAATGAGTACAGGAATTCTGAAGTAATAGCATAATCTTTATAGCTAACAATATGTTTGTAATCCCAGGCAAAAGTGCAATATGACTACTTCATACAGAAACCCTTCCAACTGGCATTATTATTGCAGAAGTCCTAAACCTCCTGGTCTTGTAGTATTAAAAGACCTCAAAAGCGTTAACTCCCCTGTTGGTCTTCTGGCTGTTTTCAGGACTCAGGTATGAGCAACAGGCATTTGCTCCACCCCTTTCAACTCTTTATAAACCATCTGGCAAAAATTAGAAGGAATTCAAGTTAGCTGTTCTGTAACTATAATACACTGAGAGTTAAAACTAAGGCAATTTTCCATGAAGGAACTTGTTTTCCTCCACTTAAATTATGAAAGCTTGTTGCAAAGAAGTTTTACAAATCCTTACATGCCCTTTCATGTTACTGAACACAAGCCTAATTTGTTCCATACTGCTTTACTCCCCTTGATTTACTTTCCATAAATTTGTTAATACACACCTCCTGCAGATGATGAGGAAACTGTATAAAGTGACTAATAGAAGCCAGGTGCTGACAATACTGAGGGTAGTCCTTCAATCTGTCAATAAAATTAGCTATTAATAGCAGGAAATAAACAGTCTGATCCATAACACAACACAACACAGAAACAGTTAATCTTTGCAATAACAGCTATACCATGGCCTCATGAATGTTTTGCTTCTGATCAGCAACTAAAAATAACCCGAGAGAGGGAAGAAGGTCAAGGAGGGAAGTGACAAAAGCAGCATTGTAACACAATATATAAAGTGACATGATGATGCAATAGTTCAATGCTGCTTTGATCATTTTGATGCAGACACCTTTGCTAACAATTACTTTAAAAAGACTGAGCTGATTCATTTCCGATGTGCACCGTGGACGGCCGCTTTGGGACGGGGCTTGACCAAGTGACTGGATACCTTTCCGTTGGTGGGCTCTATGGAGCCGAAGGCTACCTTGCAGGGGTGGCTGACCTAAGGGGCGCATGTCAGTCACCCCGAATCGCCCAGATAAGCCCTAGGAGCCGCCGACAGGAGGCAGCAGTTCCAGCCGCCATTTCCAATGGCATGGAGCAGGGAGGTAATTACCAATTAACAACTTGTGGATTCAAGATGAGACTTTGTTTCTGTTGAGCTGTCAGTTTGAATGCCTGTTCCAGCGGTTACAACTGTTTCTTGTTTTTCACTTAAAGAGAAGAGCAGAGAGGGAGTGGGCTGTCGCCCCCCCCCCCCCGGGCCCGGAAGCAGAAGCGGCGGTCTAAGCACCTTTCTTCTGATCGCCTGAGAAGGGGGATGGAAGTGATTGAATATAAATAATTACTTTTATATTTTTCATTGAGCACA
>JANHFP010006988.1:2460-14870 GCA_032468135.1 Calamaria suluensis
GTTTACAATATTCTTGACAAGAAAACAGAAAAGGTCATCCAGACAACAATATACAAGACAGCTAATAGCGGAATCTGTGAAGCATGTGAGTTAAAAGTATCAGTGATTTAGCACTTTCAGGGTGTTTTTTCATCCAACAAATCAGCTGATTTTCTTAACAAACACATGTTGAACAATATATATTATTTTAACTACAAAGGAGAGGGGGCATTTTACGGAGAAAATTATAAGGAAAACACACTGATAATTTTTGAAGAAATGTTACAAGAAAATTCCCTTTTACAGAAAGTTGCCAGATTGCACATTTGTTTTGTAACTGCATAACTGGTGCAATTGCATTTATTGCTTCAGTCATCTTCTCTCCTGGTGGATAAAACAAGGCATGCCTCAAAGAGCACGAAAGGGGGAGGGCAAATAGCAGGAGTAGGATGCAGAAAAAAACCCACCCCTTTCTACTGCACATACGCGAAGAAAGAGAATTTCATTATGAAAACCATCCTTCTAGATGAGTCCAATCAAAAGTCCAACATCTTTGTTCCTTACAGTAATCAACCAATCTACTTACCTTCCCTATTGGTTCTGAAATGTGAGCGCCCTTCTCTCCCTCAGCCTTGCCGCAAAGAAGCCTCTCCTCTCCTATCCCCTTCTCTCCCTCAGATGCTTCTGTATCTGCCCTAGTTCGAAATTCTGCAATTATTAATACTGTTGATTGTTTTTCTGGAGCTTTCAGTTTACAAAGCAATTTACAATATTTCCACTCTTCGTGTCATTAACCTTCAATTTCTCACGCTATCATATATCATTTGACACACTTTAAGTAATAGGAGTGAAGAAAAATATCTTCTGTATGCACAACTCAGTATTTAAAGATATTTGCAAGGTGGAAGACTCATCAGAATGTGGAGGTTCAGAGAGACAAGTGTACTCAGGAAATGTCCTATCTAAACATTAACTAAAATAGTTGAATTAATAAAATGTCCTTGAATAGAAAAATTGATCCACCATGAATCAAAGTTATTGCTCAGTTGTCTTAAGACTACACCAGCGATTGGGAAGATCATGAGTGAGGTATCAAGAAAATCAAGAGGATGTCCATAAATTGTGATTGAAGCCCTGATTCTTTTAATATTTACAAATGAATAATGCATCTAATAAAGGAGCAGGGCTTTGACCACATGGTTGCCACCATTGCTCTGACTTTTTTTGACATTCTTTATGGACACACCTGATAACAGTTGTCAGAACAAGGAAAGTAGAAGAAAGATAACCCTTCTAAGAAAATGGAAATTATCTTTTTTGCATATAGTCTCTAAGGGTAGAGACACTTTTTATTTACTATTAAAATATTAAAATAAATTTCTAATTAAAAAAACAGGACAAGGGATAGTCTACATTTTAAAAAGGAAACCTGGAAACTTTGCTTCAAGAGATTCAACCATCATGCTTTTGAGTCATTATTTATCTATCTAGGTTTTTTGGGGCAACATGCAAAATAAAAAAAGTTAAAATCAGAATGACAATAAAACAAATTTAAAAATAATGCATGTGTGTCCCAAATCAAATAATTTTAAAAATTAAATTAACGCTTGACGTGGTAAATTTTTAGAATTACTTTATGGCTTTCTTTGGAACTTCTATTGCTTTCAGTACAGTAATGTTATATTCAATGCCCTCAGCTGACCAACTGTGGTTAGAAAACTCAAGATGTATTTTCTTATAAGAAACAACTAGCAAAGCCAAACCAAAAAGGAAACAAAAGACATATATAAACTTGTATTACTCACATATGTGGGCATAGCCAACATTTTGAAATGAATATTGATAAAAGTAATATATAAAAACATTCCCATTGAAAGAGAGGTAACAAAAGCGTCTTTCCTAACCATAGGCAAGATTCATCTTGTCGTCATGATTCATGAAAGGAAGTGTATCAGACAAGAAAGTTCTTCTAATGGAATGTTGCAACAAGTGTTTCCTAGGAAAGAAAATAAAACTCCTTTGACCTGACTACTTAAGAAGCATCTTTTCACGCAAGATGCTTGGAGACATGTTTTATAACCCAGGCCATCATGTTTTGGTAAATTTGCAAGAAAACCTAAAAAACTTGCTTTGGTATAATAATAATAATAATAACAACAACAACAACAACAACAACAACAACAACAACAACAACAACAACTTAACATATACTTGTAAAACCTGTTCAGTGTAAGATTTCCTATAATGGACGTCTATTCAAAGTCTTCTGTAGAAGAATATAAATATGCAAGTTTACTCCTCCCTCATATTTAGAGCGCTCCATTGAAAATGCAAGAGCACAAATATCTACATGCACTTGTTTTCCTGCATATACTATAATATTCAAAGCCAAACAAACAAACAAACAAAAATCAGCACAGAAAAAGTTCTGGAAACAAAGAGCCTGGAATCTGTTTAGAAAGTGTCCGTATAGCTATATATGGTTTAGAAGCTAAACCGCAGTTTTAACATTACATCTCAACCAGTTTCTTGTGGTTTTGGCCACCAATTCTCTTTCCTATGAGTTCATGTCCTTCTTTCATGATTCTATTCAAAGTTAATACTTTGCATTTAAATGATACTTGCTGGGCTTAAAATATATCATATACATTATCACTGTATGCCTATAGTCTGAATAGCTAGACAAAACACTTTTTATTAATGGCCTATTGAAGACGTGGGACAGAGGCTGAGGAACAATGGCTTGCTTGAGTTAACTTTGAGCTATGGAACTGGATGATTTCCTGGATCAAAGTTTATTCTGTGCAATTTCCCTACTGCACTATAACATAAATAAAACTGTTGCCATCTGACTTATTTTTGTCCTGCTTAATAAGCCTCATCTAACTTCCATTTGTGTGATGTGTTTATGTGTATGTTGCAAGTACAGATGAGATCAAGCTTTGCCCCTACGTAATCTGGACCCTGCGGGTTTTCAAAAACCTTTGCATGAACTTTGTCCTTAGAAGGACTTTAGGCTACCTACAGATCTAATAGTTCTAACCCTGAGAAGCACGTAGTACCAGACATTGTGGGCACCGCCCAGGACTAATGTTCTATTTATACAGCTTAGGAGGCCCAAATAATTGCAAGGTCAAAATCTCATGTTAAACCTGATATTTTACAGCACTCTGCTAAGAGTTTGCACCTTTCAAAATATTTGTCTAAAATAAAGCAAATCATTTTTCTGTTACTTATCGAGGGGAACACAATCAGAACACCAGATATGTGGGCAAAACAAAGTTGTATACATAAAAAACAGAACTTGATCTAATAGTTAAGCATTAGGCTAGAAACCAGGAGACTGAGTTCTAGTCCCATTTTAGGCAAGAAAGCCAGCTGGGTGATTTTGGGCTTTCTTTCTCTCTCTCATCCCAACCCACCTCACAAGGTTGTTGTTTTGGTGGAGAATTGGAAGAAGAAGAAATATTAGGCATGTTCACCACTTGATTTATTTATAAAAACAATAAAGGCAAGATAAAAATAAACTTTCAATGCATCTTTCCTTCTCCTCCCTTTGTGTGGGGTGATCCAGTATCTTTCTGCCTCTGTAATAATACCAATACTAATAATACTAATAATAATTGCCATGAAAGCAAAAATACAGAAATCCACCAACAACAGAAACTGCCGACTTTGCAACAACAAAGTCAAAACTGTTTCACATTTAATACGTGAACGCAGCAAAATTGCACAAACTGATTACGAAGCTAGACATGACCGAGTTGCTAAATTTATCCACTGGTCATTATGTAAGAAATACAGCTTACCTGTAACCAAAAAATCTTGGAAACATAAAGTGGAAAAAGTTATAGAAAATGAGAAGGTGAAGATCTTGTGGGACTTTTGCACACAGATGGATCGTCATTTGGAACACAACACGCCACATATCACAGTTGTTGAAAACCAAAATGTACAGTTTATTGACATCGTGGTACCAGGAGATGCCAGAGTCGAAGAAAAAAAACTGGAAAAAAATCATAAAATATTGAGACCTGGCCATTGAACCTACATGGCTATGGATGAAGTATGTAACAGTGATGCCCATTGTCATTGGGGCGCTTGGTACCATGTCCAGGAATTTTATAAGATACATCAACAAGTTGCAGCTCCTTGCAATAACACAGGGGAACTGCAAAAAACTGCACTACTTGGAACATCATGCATCTTAAGAAGGTACTTAGGTTGATATCTAGGACGCTGGCAGCAACCCGTATCAACCATTAGCACCAGTCAATGGTATTTGTGACTCATTTTTAAATGATAATTTGACTGAGTTTCGTGTTTATTGAATAAAAGAAAATAATAACAACAACACTATTTTGACCATCTTGTTTCTCTAATTCTTTCAAACAGTTGCCTCTCCTTTATTTTTTAAAACACAATTATTTTAAAATGCAGACTAATCCTCTATATTTCCCCCCTCCCTTGATTTTTAAAAAATGAATCCAGAATTAGAAGTCAGAAATTTCATGGAAGCATGGTCCCTAATATGTAATTTTCCTTCAGATGTTTCTAAATGCACTTCTGGGCAGTGCGGGTAGCGTAATGACTGGGCTGCTTTTTATATCAGGTTCCTCAATGATTTATCCTACAATCTTTCACATGTAATCACTCCATGTCAGAAGCTTATGCAAGAACTTTGGGCTCCATCTCATAACAGACTAGCAAAAATAGGTTGTCTAAATGTAACAGAGGAAAGTCAACAGGCACATTTGTGTGTTCCTCGTTTATGCAACTAGAAGAACCATTCTCAAGCTGGTGTCTTCCAGAAGTAGAACAGTCTCTGGCCATGACTGGTTTAGAATTTGAGACGTTGGACTGCCAACCTATCTGAAGTAGAATTACGTGAGAGGAAATGTATGACTAACACTATACACTTCAGCTAAGCAGTAGACTGTACACAACCAGCCTCCTAAGAGATTAAATTGGTTTCCACAAAACTTAGCCTAGAAGAGAAAACCTAATAGAGAAAATAAATGGCTTTCTCAGTGGCTGGCTCCTTAATGCTTTTATGTTTGGATGCATGTTTTCAGAACTCTTATTTCATAGACAAATTCTTACATACACAATCCTTTTGACTATAAGACATGAAGGTAAATAAACCTAAATGAAATTTTAAATTAAGACATCTTCGGAAAATCACAATGTGCAAGGACTTTGACATATATCACAAAAAAATTAAATGTTGTATGGGACCAGCCATTATAATCTCTAAACTGTAATGCTTGTCTTCTTGTGATATGTGACCTCAGACTATTATATTTAATAAATGATATTTAAACAAGCTATGGCTTAATGTAATAAATGAACTCAGGACTTTCCCTATATAGGATGTAAAAAATGCCTCTGTTCTTTCTGGAAACCACACAATCCGATGAAGCAGAATTTGGGACATAGTTTGCTGGCTGGAGAATTCTGGGAATTAATTTGTTGAGGTTGAGAAACACTGAGTTAGGTGGACTTACCCTCAAGAAATACACTTATAACGCACATATCCTTCTAAATCTTATATAATTTGTCTTCCACTGAATCTTTTCACCTTGTTTAAGAACTTAAAAAGTTTCTACTTAATATTTATTCTGCTTTTACCACAGGTTCTATGTATTTTCTTACAAATGTGAATGGGTTTCATTTTTTAACTGGATTTTTTCGCAGAAAACTATTCACAAAAAATATTGTTTTGCTATATTTTCTTTTAGTTTTTGTAACAGAAAAGACCTAATTGGCATGTTATACATTTAATCTCCATATCTATCTAAGGCATTGCTTTCCAAACCTTTTTCTTCATTACCCAAAACCACTTATCAGAACGTCTTTATTTAAATGTCCTTGCTGTGACTAAGCAATGAGTTAGACCAACTTCTCCCCCCCTTACCCATTTTCTTTGGTATTTACCCAGATTTGGGAAGCCCTGGGCTAAAACTCTTCCACACAGTAGACTTAAAGTCTGGCATCCGGGCGTGGGAGCCAACAAAAAACTGCTGATTTAAGGCTGAGCAATCCTTACACTGACTCAGCAAAACTAATGTGGGGAAGAGAGGGAGGGTGGGGAAGGCCTCCTTTTGTAATCCCTCCTTGGGGCCTTTCTCTGATGTTTCTCCCTCCATTTTATAGCAAGAGAGGTTGGAGAAGACAAGAGACAAGTTCACCCTTCCTCCTATTATCAGTTCTCTGATCCTATAGAAAGGGTGAAGGGAGAGGAGCAGTTTTTTTAAAAAAAAAACTATGCTCCTCCCAGCATGATATAGATCTGTGATGGTGAATCTATGACAAGAGTGCCACAGGTGGCACACGGGGTCATATCAATGGGCACGCAAGCGTTGCCCTAGTTCAGCTCTGATGTGCATGCAGGTTCTGGCCAGCTGATTTTTGGGCCTTCTGGTCCCACCAGAAGTCGGGAAAGAGGCTGTTTCCAGCCTCTGGAGGGCTTGGGGGTGGGGAAGGCCCATTTTTCACTCTCCCCAGGCTCCAGAGCCTTTCTAGGGAGGGTGGGGTGAATTGAATTATGAGTGTGGGCACGCAAATGCGCAACCCCCCAGGCACCGCCCACTTTTGGCACATGATAGCAAAAAGGTTAGCCATCACCGATATAGATCAACTTCTCCCTATTTGTTTGGGGGGCAGGGGGGGAAAGTGCAGTGGAATCTACTGCTTATACCAGCACCCTGAGGCTTCAACCCAGGGCTGCTGAAACAGCTTATGCTGGGAACTTCATAGTAAGGTTATTTGTTCCTACTCATCCCCCCATTCTCATTGGTGCTTAGGCCTACAGGGTTTATTGGGATGATGAAGTCGTTTCATCACCACGCCTAGGAGTCTTCAAGAAAATTAAAGGACAGGAATCAAAATGCTTCCCACCCCATGCCCTGCCCATTACTGTGCCAAGGCTAGAGAGAAGATATGTGTGCTACACTTGTGCTGAAGAGTGTCTTGCACCCCATTTCTCTTCTTTTGTGGAAATGGAAGCAGGGAAGAAGTGGGTTTTTCTAGTTCAGTGAGAAGTGGCAACCCAGATCTGCTTCCTCTCCTCTCTCCCTTTTCCAGCCACCCAGGGGGATGGTAAGAGAAATCTTTTGAGCTCTGACTTCTTGGCTGCCAAAGGCAAATGGACCAGCAAGTCAGAGGCCAGGCCCTGAGGGGATACATCATCAGTACCCTCAGTAGAAATTGGACAGCCCTTAATTTGGAACGATTTAACTGACTGATCTGACTTTTGTCAACACAATTGAAAAGCAGTACTTTTGAAGCATTGTAATAAAAAACAATTAGACAACGTCTTCATGGTGGCATCTTGGAAGTAAGTCAAGGACAATGGTCATCGGTTTATGTCCTCAAGAAATGGTTCCTGGGGTATCTTTGTGCCAGGCAAACAGAACTTGCAGCCGAGCTCTAAAATGGTAATCTAAGGCAGACAAACTTACAAACTGTCTCTAATCCAGTTTAATTATTTATCTTTATTTATTTAAAAAAATATATTTCTATCTCTCATTCTTCAAGATGGATATTTTTTCCTAAAGAAAAGTTCTTGAAAACTCAAAATACTGCATATAGTGCTGTTCTCCAGACCTTCAGTTAGTGTCATAAAAGTGCTGCCTTCATATGGATTTTAGATTTCATTACTCAGGGTCAACACAGCTGCTTTCACTTTTAAAAAGTAAAAAGAACTCCTTTGAGTCAAGCTCAAGCAATGTTTTGGCATGA
Source organism: Calamaria suluensis (assembly GCA_032468135.1). Taxonomy (NCBI): domain Eukaryota; kingdom Metazoa; phylum Chordata; class Lepidosauria; order Squamata; family Calamariidae; genus Calamaria; species Calamaria suluensis. The sequence continues at coordinate 10,183 of JANHFP010006988.1, forward strand.
TATGGAAGTGGTTGGATATTGCCTCTTTCCAGGATGTTTTTTTCCCTCCAGCTTTCCAGTCTTGCCTGTAGTCCTGCACTGCCCCACTGCCCTGGTAACAAGGCAACCTGGATCTGTTGGCTGGGGGTTGCCAAGGGGAGTATAAAGTCCTAGCATACTTCAAATCATCCTGAGAGCCACCAATGCACTGATAATTACTTTATGCCTTCCCTTGTTGTAATGGTAATACTAAAAAGAAGAACAATCTAATAAAGGTCCACAGCAACCAAAACTGCAAACAAAGTAAGGTAAAGTAAACAAATAAATTAAAATATTCTTTTAATAAATATTTTGAAATTCCCAATATAATTTAGCCCCCTCTCTAGGAAAAAAACCTCAACATGGTGAAGATTCAACTATTTGCCCAATGGGAGATAATAACACTAAACTCTTTGATAAATAATGTCCAGTGATTGCACAGCTTTGGCAGGTGATCAGCATACTGACATACTGCACAAGGCAGGGAGGGGTTTTTAGGTTTTTAAGTTTAAGTTTTAAATTCTGGATTTTGAGTTAGAAATTATTTTGATTTTAAAATATATACTGTAATGTTGTTTTAAATTCTGTAAACCGCCCCGAGTCTGAGGAGATGGGGCAGTATATAAATCAAAAAAATAAATAAAAATAAATAAATTTACACTCAACAGAACACAAATATCTTGGTTAATGGAGATGTAACAGAAAGTTTTAGTATACAAAAAGGTACAAGGCAAGGTTGTCCCCTCTACCCATTATTATTCATTTTAACATTAGAAGTATTGACAAGGAACATAAGACAAGGTACTTTTTTAAAAACCATACTGACATCTGTCAAGATCAAATTTTATACCCTACACATATAGTTTTGTGTATTCTTAATGGTCCAAATTTCCCATTTTGTTTGCTATTAATGCAAGCATAATACCATGATTCTTTAAAACAAAAACCATGAAAAAGCCTTTTTAACATTTAAAATTAATAATCTAAAACTGTTCTTAGACATGCAGTGCAAGAATGCATTTGCTACACATAAATACAAAGCACTTTAGATTCAGATATGAGTCAAGTTACAGTATGTTTGTCTAACATAATTCCTTTATTAATAACACCCCCTACAGACTTTGGGCAGGAACTGTTTTTTTACAAAGCCCAAAAGAAAACCTGAGAAAATGAAAGGATCAAATCAATTTTTTAAAAAAAGAGATGCAAGGCTGAGATAGATTTTTCTCTTACATTTTCTAAATGTGTTAATGGTAAATACTAGTAGCTAAGGACTGAGACAAGGATGACATTAACTGGTACGTGAAATAAACCGTGGGCTCACCACATATACTTTAAGCACCATTCTCTTTAGCTATATCTGATAGGTAAAACTGGGCACTATATTTATTATTACTTCTTATTTTAAGCTTTCCAAAGCACACAACTATCATACATGCATAACATTAAGACACAATAATAAAAGCAGGATGAAAACTAGAGTAAAATCTTTCACAAGAGATTCCATATGCCCCAAGATAAATTCCTTGTGTGTCCAATCACACTTGGCCAATAAAATTCTAATTCTATTCTATTCTATTTCTTAGATTCTGAATCTGAGATAAATTGCATACAGCAAAGATGAATCATCAATGGTTCTAAGATCCTCTGTCACCTCAGAGTCACTTGTTCAGATGAGAAGCCATGACTCTCTTCTATAAAACTGCTTAGCTCAGGGCTAGTCATGCCCGATTACTCAAGGCCTATTTTTAGTTGTTTTAAAGTTGTAGCAATTCTAGTGGCGGCCAAAACTAATCTTCTATCTGATCGCCCAGGATCTAACTCTTCCTTATCATCTTTTCTCTAGGTAAATTTTGATAATTTTAAACTGCCAAAAGCTTTGATGGTTTCCACAGATGGATGCAGTGGTCAACTAATCTTTACTGCATGGACAAGGCCTTATTTTGTTTTTCTGTGGAAGCTACAGTTGAACTAGTTGCTTGGGGAATGCCAAATTTAGCTGCTGATTAACTTTAAAGTTTATATACCCACATACTAAGGTTACTCAGACAAGGAGAGAAAAGTGTTATACATTCTTAGTTTCAGAAATATCATGTAACAGTACTTAATGTTTGTAATTTTGTGTCATTAAAACATAAGAATTTGGTGATCTGAAAAAAAAATAGTATTTCTGCTTCATGTTCTTGAAGCATGCCTAAAAATGTGCCACCAGTCTCTCCAAAATTGGATCAAGCTCTATTTACAAAAATGGTTGCACTAGCCAAGATATATTATGATAGACTAAAAAAATTGTACCAGAGGAGTAAGATGAAAAAACCCTTAAGTAAGCAACAGTTTTTCAGCACAGCACTGTTGCTGGTCTCTTTCTCTCTCTCTCTCTCTCTCTCTCTCCCTCTCCCCCTTCCTTTCTTGGGGGAGCCTACATGCTAGGGGTGCTATTTCTGGAGACCACAATCTATTTATTTTGCTATATAATATAGCATAGAAGCATTTACTGATACAATGAAACATTCTCTGATAATCTATAGCTATATGTATTTAATTCCTACCGTCCTGACTTAAATAGTAAAAAAGCACTACTTAATTTACTAAATGCACTTTATTCTTAGCTTCTAGGGACCTAAATTCCTACTCACCAATCTCAATAAAATCATCAGTCCCTTGACTATAATGCATTCAACATCTTCCTATATTGCTACTGCTGCTGCTGGGCAGCTGGGATGACCTTTACACAATCAATTCAATTCAGAATAGAGCTGGAAGGAACTTTGGAGGTCTTCTAGTCCAGACCCCTGCTCAAGAAAGAGACCCTATACCAGTCCAGACAAATGGCTGTCCAGTCTTTTTATAAACCTCCAGTGCTGGAGCACCCACCAATCAATGACCCTGTTGGAAATATCTACTTTTGACATACATTCCCCATGTTTTTTGGAACTCCATCTTCCTCCATGATGAGATAGCATAGTAAGATTTTTGAGGGGAGGTGTTAATTGGTTATTGTATTGTACAGTTATTATCGGTTCATGTTTTCTTTTTATGCAATTTACTTATTTGTATTTATGAGTTTCTTTGTCTGCTATTCAAAGAGCTTTTTCACATCTTTCTAAATTAGAATTTTATTAAAAACATTATGGTTTTGCTTCCCTTCAAATGATGCAGCTACTTTTTCACTGGCTTCTGTAGCTCTACCTATAGGAGTAGGCTCATGTAGCGACAGATGGCTAAATGTATATATCCATATATTTAAGGTTCCAGTTTCTAAACTCAGCAGATCAAGTTTCTATTCGAAATGTGTGCCACAAACCATTTTTTTTCTTTTTCCCTACAAGTTGACAATTCACTCCATGCCTCTATTTACTGAAGAAACGAAATACATTGCATAAAAAATACAGGATACTTTATTGCACTATATCTGATACAGAAAAATCTCATTTGTGATATTAAATACAATATTTAAAGCAGATTTTTCTAGCTGATGCAGAGCAGGGAAGGTTATTAACTCATTCCAAAATTGTTACCTGTAAGAGCTAGTGATTTTTCTTGCCAAAAGTAGTAACTTACCAGGAAGCAAACATATTTTTAGAAACCTACTGCAGCCAAAATTGTCTTTCACTGTAAAAGCAAAGTTTTATTGAGTTTCTTGCAGTTTGGCTCTATCAGCTGGCCTGGGGCCCTAATTTGGGAGAGGGGGGATGGCATCTTGAAGATGGTTAATGGATTAGAACCTCACCTTCTCCCTGTAGGCACTTCACCCCTCTTTCTCTCCATCTTGGTTAATTTAATTTTAACTGAATTTTAAATTTATGGGCTTTATTGGTTTAATGTTTTATATGGTATTTTATTGAATGACTGTAAACTGCCTAGGGTCACCTTGGTGAAATGGGCAGAATAGAAGTTTAATAAATGAACTGAATAAATAAAATCTTTATCCGTACCAACTCCATTTTGGAGTTTATTTACCTTCAAAATAAACACAAGATTTGTAGCTCAAAACTAAACCACATTATCAGAGGAAAAGTAAAGTTCAAGGTTTAATTGAGACATATGGAAGTAGGTCTCAGAAACTCCCATATAAAATCCAGGAACTAGTCTCAATCACTGTAGGCAAAGCTGAACTCAGCAGAACTATGGTTTAACTTGCCCCACAGTATAGAGCCCTAATTCTTCTGAATGTCCTGTCAGAATAATCTATAATGTCACATACGTAAGATAAGTGGCTATATGAATTGAATAAATAATAAATAAAAGATCTCCCAATGATCACTTTCAGTATATCTCTGAACCCAGACCACAACCAATACTGTAATAATAGGAGCAAATATGGGCCTAGGACTTGTTTACACCAATAAATGTTCAACCAATATATTCTGACATAAGGTTTAACCAACCATTCATTCTCTTTTTGATTGGGCTACCAGGTATGGGCAGCAAAATCCAGACACTAACAAAATAGTGGAGGGAGAAGAAAGAGAGAGAGGGAAAAAAACCCACCTCAATCATGCATTTCCTTTTAGACTAAACAACATTATGCATAGAATGTCAACTTTGAAAACTTCTGTATGCATTTGTTTTCAAGCTGCCAACAAAGGTAGGAAACAGTTAACTTGAGGAGGATGTGATGTGTGAGAGGGGTGACTTCAACACAACCTGGGGATTGGGGAATGTGACTA
>JANHFP010006990.1:0-13404 GCA_032468135.1 Calamaria suluensis
CCTACTCCTCCTCCTCCTCCTCCTCCATGTTTGCAATAAGCTGAACCCAATTTATATTTATACCAAAATTTAGAACATGCTACATCTAAACATTGCTTAAATTAATTGAAATAATTCAGACACAAAATTTTGTTTCTTCAACTGTTGGGGTTACAAGTGCTCCATATCACAAGTATTTAGTGGGTTGTGGCATTTGCCGAAAAGAGATTCTGACACCTCAGAAGCAAGTAACTAAGTCAGAATGTTAAATCAGGATCTGAAGTACAAATCAAATTGAAACCACGGTAGATTTGACAAAAGACTGACCATATTCTTCTTATCTAGTAGATCTTTGGAAGGCAAGACTGATGAAGCTCTTTTATGCTATTATTTATAGCTGTAGAAATAACATTGAATCAGACAGTAGTCAAGAATAGAATAATCTGTATACTTGCAGGTTTATTAATGTAGACTCCGTTGATGTCCTTGGAATTTTATCCAGACCAAAAACATTCACAATTATAATGTTAGTGAAAATATTTCTGTAGTGTACAAACTATTTGTTTTCTTAACTGCAATATATTGAATAAATTCAGTTACCTGGGTTTACCCAATACATTGAGCTACAATGATTGAATCAGATTTCAGTTAATTGCACAAACTTATGTCTATGAGACAACCAGATATAATTCTGGTATGTTAAGTCTTCCTGGTATATTAGATAACTTGACATAAGTGAGAGTATGATAAAGATATGAGAAAAAGCACTGGAGTGTATTTAAAATTTTAGCAAATGGTGCATTCATTTTTTTCTAAATATAAAATCAGAGCCCAAGGACAGACAAAAACTTTAAAAAGGAACTTAAAATGTTACTCTTTGTTTTCAAAGGCATGCTAAACAAATATACCAAAGCTATCAGGTTTTCCATTGCTGATGGATCAATTATTCTCAGTAAGTAAAGTTCAGAGACCTTTGTAAGAAGAAACTGACTTGGAGGGGGGATTAAAGTGGGGGGGAGGGGGCTGAGCTTGAAGCATTTAGGCAAATTAAGCTCACAAATTCCCCAGCCATCACCTGTGCAGCTGGTCTCATTTGTCTGCACCTGCTGTTTGCAAAGGAGATTTTCCCAAAGTTCTTTCCATGGTTTCTGCCTGCTGGCTGGCCATAAATAATGCATTAGTATCTTCCAAAAGTCTTGTAGGTAAGTCATGTAATGTTAGCATTCACTCACTCCAGTTCCTAGGATCTTCAAAGCTGCTATTTTTGCTATAACATCTCTACATTCTTTCTACAAAATATATTATTTTCCTATCTACTATTTATTTATTCTTGAATATTTATACTCATGTAGGAGCCCCAGATCATCTTAAATTAACATAATAAATCCAAAAATCAATAGGTCTCTTAAAGAGACAGAACAAGCAATCTAAAAGACAATTTGATCCCTGACTTCCTCTTGTTCTATTATTTTAAGAGGGTTTGGGACAAAACTAAATTTTATGATAATTCAAGGCCAAAATCTCTAGTACAAGTGGAATCTGCTGTTCTGTTAGGGCCAGCAGTTTGGATTTCATTCTCAAATGCTGCTCAGGAACTATAGAGAATAAAGAGGATGATCACTTTCACAGCAACAGAGAACCAGTTCATTCTTGGCAGGAAGTGGGAACTACCAGTTTGAGCGAACCAGTCTGAACCGGTCAAATCCCACCACTGGGTCTGCTCTGCTCCAAATAGTGGAACATGAATCCAGATTCTATCTGTACAAGTTAAAACAGTCACTGCTTTTCACTAAATGGTATAACTGCTGGAGCTGCTGTAAAGAGCTCCAAACAAGTAGTATATTAATGCTCCAAAGTGTTGGATTCATATTTGATTTATATGCAAAGCACTGCATAGTCCTAACTTCCATTTTTGTACTTTTTTGAGGACGTTTCCACCATTTGAAAGCAAATACATTTCCTTTCTTCAACTCCTCTTTCCTTTCCTGCCTAGCTATTAATATTCCAAGATTTCTACGCAAGACTAGCACTGTAGACCATATCTGAAGAACATTTGGCTTGTCATTCCTATTCTTTCCGGGTGCCATGTCTCTGTTTTAAATATCTATCTGAAACCTCTGAAATTTTAGTTGATGTGCTGATACTTCCTTTCTATAACTGTGTTTCTGTTGCATGCACCATTTGAATTCACAATGAGAAGGAGTCCTGTTGGGAAAACCCCCACTATTATTGAGATGCTACAATAATTTTTATTTTTCCTTTAGATAGACCTAATTCCCTGCAGTTATATTTTGAAGCTGCAAAATTAGAACAAAAATTGAGGAAAGAAAATATCCAGAATAATAAGCCAGATGTAGGAGATGACCAGACTGAGATGGAAGGAGAGGTCAAACTAGTGGTGGGTGTTGGCTGTTCCTCCCTCACATCGTCAAAATAAGAAAGACCAGCCAATATGCAAAATTCAATTTATTCCAATGTACAAAAAGGGTGAATCAGTCAACGTGCCATCGTAGGTAAAGCCAGCGCTGCCTCCCCCCTGCACGCACTGGCTTATATAATCCTTCCAATGAGAAAGTCCAAATAATATCATAGCCGGTAACCGCCTTCTTCTTTAAGCCATCATCTGCTTGCTTCATCCGGGTTCCTCCCTCTGCCGGATTCATTGGCCCACCCCAAGACCGGCACTACTCCCTCCCCCTCATTACCTCATCCCACTCCGGCTGCACAGAAGTCCCACCACCAACCAGTGCAGTACTGTCGAGACAGGAGTCACCCAAGGAAATGTGCACAGGTACGGATGAACAGAGGTCTCAGCAGTCAACACATTCTTCTCTGACCGGGAAGTTCACCATCCTTTTACAAACTGGAAATGTGTGATGATATCAAGTAGTCAGATGAACTGTGCCTGCTTATCATGCTTCTTTCCATGTGAGTTTGACTACGGATCCCTGAATAAATTTGATATGTATAAATTCTATTTCCGATTGTTGAAGCTGGATGATTTGAATCAAAGCAAGAGACTTGAGCCAGCACAAGGGTTAACCCACCTTCGACGACCTCACAGCAGCCACACAAGGAGCAGCGAGAAGATTGGCTTCCTTGGATATCGAACCATAGCATCCATCCCACTGAGACTCCATGGCGCTATATTACGATGGTTTTTTTACGGTTTTATCTTAATTTGATACTTTATTTTATGTTGCATTATCTAAATAATACAAACATTCCAGAATCTGAATCCTGGGCTGGGTCATGACAGAAGGCTCACAAGTTGGGAATTTCCACAACCCTATTTTTCCTTTCAGAATAACTGAAGAGTTGGAAGGGACCTTGGAGGTCTTCTAGTCCAACCCCCTGCTCAGGTAGGAGGCCCTCTTTCTTTAGAAGGGGGACCAGAGTATCTCTTCTCCAGTCCCCTGGCATCTCCCCAGTTCTTCAGAGACAATTGAGAGAGGACTTGGCAGCTCTCCTACTACCAGTAGTACCATCAATATTCTATGACAGGGGTCTCCAACCTTGGCAACTTTAAGCCGGGAGGACTTCAACTTCCAGAATTCCCCAGCTTTGCTCTAGGGTGTATTCTAGGGTTCTGGGGACTTGAAGACGTCATAATTAGCCAGGAGATCCTTACAGATCTGCAGCCTCCCCTGCCTTGTTCCTTTCCACTCTGAGCTACTGAAACCGCCGTTTCCTCTGACTGTAAAGGCGGAGGCCACAACGAAGTTGACTCCCTCTCCCTCTTCATTTTGAGGAGGTTGCGGGAGTTCGATTCTCACTGGATTTTCCCCAGCTGGAGTAAGCAAGGATCCCACTCCCCCCCCCCCGTTCTGTCTGAAGAGACCCTCCTGGCTAGAGCTCGTCCCACATGACAGCCTCCGTGCAGCGGCCACTTTGCCTTCCGGACTCCATTGTCATAAACCTCTCCTTCCATTTTCAGCTGGTCTCCTTCCTTGGTCTGCTGGTTTTAATAAGCCAGGAGTGGGGAGAACTAGTTCCAGTCCGCCCCTAGGTACAGAAGCCAGCTTCACGATCGGTCGGTCACTCTCTCTCCAGGCCAATCAGAGTTGGAAGGGCCTTGGAGGCCTTCTAGCCCAGCCCCCTCCTCAAGCAGGAGACCCTGGAAGACCTGGACTTTGTGTCGGAATGGTCAAAAAACTGGCAACTCCAAATCTCAACCAACAAATGCTCCGTCTTACACACTGGCGAAAAGAATCAGAACACAAAAGCTAAGTGGACATGACCTCACTGATGACCCTCATTCTGTCAAGGACCTCGGAGTGCTCATCTTGGAGTGCTCATCTAGCTACCAGAGCCCACTGTAATAACATCACCAAAAAGCAGTAGTGAAATCCAATTTTTTTTACTACCGGTTCTGTGGGCGTGTCAGGGGAAGGATACTGCAAAATCCCCATTCCCCCTCCACTCCTGGAGGAAGGATATTGCAAAATCTCCATTCCCACCCCACTCTGGGGCCAGCCAGAGGTGGTATTTGCCGGTTCTCCAAACTGCTCAATATTTCCACTACCAGTTCTCTAGAACCTGTCAGAACCTGCTGGATTTCACCCCTGCCAAAAAGGCATTAAGGGTTGTAAACCTAATCTTCCGCTGCTTCTTCTCTGGTAATATTACACTACTAACCAGGGCATACAAAAACCTTTGCTAGACCAATTCTCGAATACAGCTCATCTGTCTGGAACCCACACTGCATATCGGACATTAGTACAATTGAGAGAGTCCAGAGATATTTCAAGAGAAGACTCCTCCACTCCTCTACCCACAACAGAATACTTTATATGCCACCAGACTTGAAATCTTAAGCTTGGACAACCTAGAACTACGTTGCCTTCAGTCTGATCCAAGCATAGCTCATAAAATCATGTGCTACAATGTCTTACCTGCCAAGGACTACTTCAACAACTTCAACCAGAACAATACAAGAGCACACAATAGATACAAACTCAAGGTGAACTGCTTCAAACTCGATTGCAGAAAATACGACTTCAGCCACAGAGTGGTCAGTGCCTGGAATACACCTCCTGACTCTGTAGTCTCATCCCCAAAAAACCCCAAATCTTTAACCTCAGACTGTCTCCTGTGGGCCTCACCCCATTCCTAAGAGGTCTGTGAGGGGCATGAGAGCACCAGTGTGCCTTCCGTCCCTCTCCTATTTTCCTTTTTTATTCGTATCCATTTCATGTATTCATAATCATGTTGACACTTTGTTGTCTTACGTGCGCTTGACAAATAGACAAAGCAGGAGCCTGGGGGCTGGGGGCAGAGGGTGCCTTGAAGGGCCCTGTGGGTGAGGCAAGGCCACCTGGAGGCCCCCAGCTGTCATTTCAGGACTGTGATGTCATGGCCATGATGCCACAGTGGATTTGGGGGGGCAGGGGGAGCATTCCTGGGGGAAAGAAGAGAGCTGGCGACTGGGGTTGGGAGCGAGGCCAGGGGAAGGCATGCCTGCTGAAGGGGCTCGGGGCTCTCAGAAGGCAGGGCGAAGCATCTGGGAGCCTCCCCAGGACCCCCTGGCCTTGCCTGCCCTTTTGCTAGGAATGGGCCGGTGGTGGCACCCCAGCCATGAGCAATGACCCCAGGGCCAGCCCCGTGGAGAGCACCAGTGGCGGACCCAAGCGCATCAGGGTGACTTTGAAAAGCTCAGGGAAAACGCAGGACTGCCTGGTGGATGAGAAGGGCACCGTTGCGGAGCTCAAGAATGAGGCTGGGCCCTGTTTCTTGGCCAGCAAGGAGCAGATGCTTCTGATATTTGCGGGGAAAATCTTGAGAGACCAGGAGACGTTTCTCCAGCATGGCATCCAAAACGGGGACACGGTGCACGTGGTGGTGAAACGGGCAGAGCCGGGGCCCAGCCACGCCCTGCCAACGGACTCGGTGGCCCCAGGCGGTTGTGCTCCTGGCCCAGCGGCTGTGGCCTCCACGTCTTCTGGAGCGACCCTTGGGAACATGCGACCCATGCTGAGAAGCCTCCGGAGGGACCTGCTGACCCTGCTGGACATTTTCAGTGAGCTGCCTCAGCACTTCCAGCATCACCCGGAGCTCATGTCCCAGGTGGTGCAGAGCTCCACCATCCAGGGGCTTCTCTGCAAGGAGCGCAACCCTCTGACGGTTGCCTTCGTCCTGGTAGTCTCCAGCCTGCTCAGCCTGAGAGCCATGCAGTCCAGGGAGGAGAAAGAGAAGGAGCTGAGTGACAGGGAGGTGGCCGAGGCTCTGGAGAAACCTTTCGTCCAGAACCTCCTGGCCTACACCAAGGAGATGGCCCAGTTCTTGTCAGAGAACCAAGAGGTGAGAACGTTTGTTCATGAAACGCCGCAGTTTGCCCGGCTGATGAGCCTCAGTGGCTTGACTAAGATGATGGTCACCTATAAGAAGATTCCACAGCTGGCGGGCACCACCACGCCGGACATCGGCCCTGAAGCGGAGATGCTGGATGAACTGCAGTCCTTCCGCCAGTTGTTGGTGGACATCCGCCAGATCCTCTCCTGTCCAGAGGTTCAGGACGAGCTCGAGGAAAGGATGCTGAGGCACACGATCGAAACCAGCCCGTCCTTAATCCAACTCGCTAAAGAAAACGCCAGCATTGGCCACCTACTGAGCAACCCAAAGATCGTGGAAGAGCTAATCAGGTACATCCAAAAGCCAGCGGTCAAGCAGGAAATGGACAGGCACTGTGATCGGATCCTGAGCAACATTGAAAGCTCCCCAGGAGGCTATAACTTCTTGAAGCACATGTACAAGGAGATTGAGGAGCCCATCTGGAGTGCCATGGAACAACGGCACGAAAATCCCTTTGCCACACAGGGTCCAGCTTCAAATCAGGCCGTACTTCCCCCCGGAATAGAGAACAGGACGCCTCTGCCGGACCCCTGGGCCCCTCGGCAGCTGCAGACCAGGCCTCAGGAGGTGGCCAAGGTCAGCCCCCAGGGAGGTGCTTCTGTGGAGGAGGGAAACGCGCGTCCAGAGAAGGTGTCCAAGGGGACCCAAGTGGATTTTAGTTTAGGAAGCAGCCGGGCCGAGGGCGTGCCTGAAGCACCAAATGCCAGCCCAGAGAGGCCCGTCTCTTCCTTGCAAGATGAAGAACCCGCAGCCACAGGGTCTCCAGTCTCGCAGGCTCCAACAGTTCAATCTCAGGACCTGCAGGTGCTACCTGGCCAGCCGGATGCAAACCTACAGGAAGGCCTGAGCTCTCAAGAGCCGGTGGAGACAGAAGACAGCCTTGAAACACCCACGGAGACCCCACCTGGCTCCAGTCTGCCCTAGCCCTGCCCTCTTTCTGAGATCCCTGTTCAGGTCAGGGGTCTTTGGTAAAGACAGAAGCCTTTCAGCCAACCAAGTCATTGCCTATCTCTTTTCAAGACTGGGGACAATAAAGAACGTTCTTTGTGGACATAGTATACTTGGATTTCAGTAAGGCATGGACAAAGTAGACCACAACTTACTTCTTGGTAAGCTAGAAAAAATTGGGATAGACAGCATCACCACCAGATGGATTTGCAACTGGCTGACAAAACATACTCAGTGAGTAGTCCTTAATGGTACTATGCCTACCTGGAGGGAAGTAAGCAGTGGGGCACCCCAAGGCTCTGTCTTAGGCCCAGTACTCTTCAACATCTTCATCAATGACCTAGATGAGGGGATAGAAGGGAAACTCATTCAATTTGCAGATGAGACTAAGCTGGCAGGAATAGCCAGCAGCCCAGAAGAGAAGCTCAGGGTCCAAAAAGATCTTGACGGTCCCCATCTAATGAAATGAGAGGTTTTACATTTAGGCAGGAAAACCCCAAAGGTTCAAGTGCAGGCAAAACCTGGCTCCAAAACAGGAACTGTGAGGGGGGGGGATCTTGGGGGTCCTGGTGGAGGCTCACTTAAACAGGAGCCAGCAGTTTGCGACAACAACAACAACAACAACAACAACAAAAACCCTCATAAAATCCTCGGTTGTATAAACAGACACATAGAATCAAAATCACGTGAAATATTAATACCACTTTATAAATCCTTAGCAGGACCGCAGCTGGAATACTGCACCCAGTTTTGGTCACCTTATTATAAAAATGATGCTGAAACTATGGAAAAAGAGCGGAGAAGAGCAAGGAAGATGATTAGGGAGCTGGAGGCTAAATAGATACGAAGAAGCGGTTGCAGGAACTGGGCTTGTCTAATCCTGTGGGAAGAAGGCCTGAGGGTGACAGGATAGCAGTTCCCCAGTATCTGAGGGGCTGCCGCAGAGGACGGGGGGGTCAACACCTGAAGGCAAGGCCTGGAACAACGGATGGAAGCGATTCAAGAAGAGATCCAACCTAGGATTAAGGAGGAATTCCCTGACAGTGGGAACAACCAACGGAAGAGCTTCCCTTCAGAGGTTGTGGGTGGTCCAACACTGGAGGCTTTTAAGAAGAGGCTAGACAACCATTTGTCTGAAATGGTTTCCCGCTTCAGCAGGGGGGTGGACTAGAAGACCTCCAAGTTCCTTCCAACTCTATTATTCTGATTTCCCCCACATGTTTTACCAACAGACAATTGTAGGCGAAGGGCTGGCAGAACCTGGGGCAGAACCGAAAGAGGCCTCAGCCCAGAATCCCTATATAGCCACAACCTCCCTTGAGTTTCGTTGAGCCTTTTCTAACTCCAAAGAGGTCTGAGTTGAGAAGATCCCTCTGCAGAGGCGTTTTAGCAATAAATCGGTTTAATTGGACCTTCAGGCGTGGACCTGGTCTTTTACACCAGTCAATAATATAGGATCATAACTATTTCTTTTGCCAAAGATGCGGCTTATTGCAACCAACCCAGGAAGATATGAGCTCTTTTATGTCCTGATTTCTTTCACACCCTTCTTTCTCCCTTGTCCAGCTCTTTCCTGTCTTCCTACTTCCAATTCTCCTCCCACTCCCCCATCCTACCCCAGAGGAGTCCCCAGAAGTCCTCCCACTGGTGGCTTCCTTGCCTAAATCCTGACCCGGCCTGCCCTGTGGGGAAGTGCCCCCATACTTTACATTCTGCAGAGTTGTCTTTTCTCCCTTTTGCCTCTGAGTTCCAGAGTTTGGGAGGCCAACTCAGCTAATTGTCCCTTCTGGACCACCGCAGGCCTCTCCTCAAGCTCACCTTCCATTCTGCCACTCAAGGAGGGAGAGAGCCTGCGACACAGCAGCCAAACAACGCTGAGTCTCCTCCCTCTCAGGGGGACTTGGGTGAAAAGAGTTTGCCCAAAGCCTTGAGTATTTCTTCTGTTCTCTTGCTGTCGATGTTGGGGTTCAGGAGTGGAGGAACCAAGAGGCAGGCAGGTGTGGGCCAGGAGGGGGCGCACCAGGGGGGATGCCTGCCGGCCAAATCTACGCACCGTGTGGAGAGACCAATCATCGAGGTGCAGTAAGCCGCCCCTGCAGAGATGTGGGTGCTGAAGGGCCCTCAGGGACCTTCTGATGCGCAGGACGGCCTTAGGGACCAGGGCCTACGAGGACCAGGCAGTAGAGAGGGAAGAATCCAGGCCAGAACTGCAGAGCAAGGCAAAGAGGCCACAAAGGGCCCTGAGGGTTGTGTCCACACGTGGGAGCTGGGTCAGGTTGGGGCGCAGGCAGTGGGGGGTGAGCCAGCCTGTCAGCCCCACAGGGGGGCAGCTCCCTCACGAGAAGAGGCGGTGGGTCAAGCAGACGATGCTTTCCGCTGCGATGCCCCAGCCTATCCTGGCGATCCGGTCAGCGGTCAGGAGGGGGGGGCTGCTGCAGTGGGTTGTAGGTGGCGATGAAGCGGTCAAGGGCCACGGCTCAGAGCACCCCCGAGTCCCTGATGGAGAAGAACGTCTGGCTGAGGCCAGCCTGAAGGCACCCCCTCCTGGACACCGAAGAGGAAGACGGCCAGCACGGTGGGGAGGGTGCAGAGGGACACCGCCGGTTCGCTCACCAGCAGCACGGAGAGGAAGAGGCACAAGGGTTTGTGCAAGTTGTGGTTCTTCACACTCAGAAGGAGAACAGCACTGTTTCCCAAGATGGCAATGGCACAGAGCAGTGATGGCCAACCTTTTTGCCCTCGCATGCCAAAAACAGAGGGAAGCAGGGTGGGGGAAGAGGTTGCCTGCGTGCCCACACCCATAATTCTATGTCCCCCACCCCCCATGCATGCATATGCTTTTGGCACATGACGGCACGGTGGGCCCGTTAGGGCAGTTTTTCGCACTCCAATGGCTCCAGAGCCTCTGTAGGAGTCTGGGGAGGGTGAAAACGGGCTTCCCCACCCCCCAAGAGGCCCTCCAGATGCCAGAAACTGCCTGCTTCCCAATTTCTGGTGGGCCCAGAAAGCCCGAAAATCAGCTGGCTCCAGTGCACACCAATATGGCTCCACCTTCCACCTGTGGCACACATGACATAGGTTCACCTTCACAGGCATAGAGGAAGCCGAAAGGGATGGAGATCCAGGAGCTGCTGCCTCCAGTCCTCAGATGCCGACCAGGAAGGAGGGGAAGGGAAGCTTTTGGGCTCATGCTGGATTCCATCAACAGGGAACTTTGGTCTCTCCAGAATATGTGCAGTGGGCTGATCCAAGCATTATATTTATGCTCATTGGTAGCCTCCTACTGCAATGAACAAGGATATGCATTCAATTTTGCCGTTGTTGGGACAAAAATAGCCAGGGAAATGATTGAAGCCTGGGAAACGGGCCCCTTGTCAGTCAACAGGAGTGCTGATGTACCACCAGCCTAGCTGATACTTAGGAGTCGAGGGCACAATGACACAAGGAAACAGCAATCAACAACAGCCAGTCATCAAAACCCAAATTGACACCTAAAGAGTACTAAAGAGAGACCTTGTCCTCATCCCTGACAGGTGCACACATCCGGGAACCAATAAATGTAACAGGTGGAGCAGCTGAGTGTACCTATTCTGGAGAGACAGAACCTCCCTGAGGATGGCTCCAGCATGAGCCCAAAATCTTTCAGAAATAAACTAGACACAAGGGCACAAGAATGCCGTCACTCAAAGAGAATTAGACAAAATAATTTTAGGAGGGGAAGACAAGATGATATCGAAATTATATAGTTATTTATTATTTCTCAAGATTAAAAACAAAACAATAAAAGAAACTATGATTAGTTCCCACCACCACTGACAGCTCAGGTCACTTTTATATAAACACACACACACACACACACACACACACAGACACACACACACAGACACACACACAGACACACACACAGAGCTTCCCCACCAGGATGGAGCTCTGAGGCTTCTTCCTCAGTGACCACCTCATCTCCATGCAGCCTGGTTAGGGGAGAAGCCTCCAAGCTCCTCCTTCACCTTCTTGTCACAGGTTTTTGAGGCCGGCCGGGCTGACTGAGCCACGAATTCCGAGCCAGCCGAAGAAAAGGCCGGAACAGCTCAGGGAGTCGTGTGAGGAGGGTGACTTCCACGAGGCCCATCTTCCCTGCAACCTCTCTCTCTCCCTGACCCCCCTCACATGGATTCTGCAGAGCTACCTCTGGCTGCCATCGCCACTCCTGGTCCCCAGAAACCTCCCCTCCCCCCCAAAAAAGGCCTTGCTCAGAGGCAGAGCAGCCTGGCTGCCTTTAGAGGACACAGGCCTCCTCCGGGGAGGCCCCCCCAGGCCAGAAACTGCCCCTCTGAGTTGCCCAGAGCCAACAGATGGGACTGTTCAGCGCATCCAGACCTCTGGGAGCTGATTGGCAGGGGATCTGACAGCACAACTCACCTGGGACCGAGAATCTGGCCATCCTCAGGTTGTCCTTACCTGGAAGGTGCTCCTACACTGGGGGACGTGAGTCTTCTTTTGCACAGGGCATAACCTGAAGAAGCTCTTGGGATGAGAAACAGAAGGTTTTCAAAGGGGGGGGGGAGCAAGAAAGTCCAGTTGCTTTTTCGGAAAAAAAACACCTTTGAGACAACCATGGACTGGATGGTTGAGAATTTCCGTGGACATTCTTCCTATGCAGGTAATGGTGGAAGGAAGTGGAGGAGGGGAGATCAACGGCAAGGCAAGGCAATGACCAGTCCACTAATGGGAGTGTTACATAGTGAATGACCATTAGGAAGTAATTATCTCTGATACATTTGGGCGGGCTAACATTGTTGCAATGATTGGTGGAAAACCGCGGGAAGTTTTGCTATAAAAGAGATTTGCAGCAGCTGCTATTTGCAGAGTTACTGAGCTTCAATTAAAGTATGTTACCCTTCACCTACGTCCTGTCCTGATTAAACCCACAACTTAACAGTGCTTTAGAATATTTCTTTTCTTTTTTCTTCATCAAAATGCTAGTTTATAATCAGACATACTTGGTGAGAAAAATGCCTGTTCAGAGAAGAGCAACACAAAGGTACTATTGAATTCATTTGGGCTTCCTGCATACTAACCTCTTCAGGAACTTGGATGCAGAAAAGGTATGAGATTTGTTTGAGATCTCTTTTGTGGCATGTTAGGAAAATTAAGCTATGACTCAACTATTTGTATTGTTATTAGGGTTAAAGAGAGGCAGAAGTAGCAGTGCCAGGCACTAGCCATCTGAAGAGCAAGGGGCCTGTTTCCTCCCGAAGAAGGGACTTCTCCTTTTTTGTAAATACAATGACACTCTGTGCAGCAAATAGTCATACAATTGGAAAGTAGAGTGTGCATCTCTCTTGAAATAGCCAGTACAGTCAACTGATTAGAGGATATTTTGGTTATGTGCACTAATTATGCAGAATAAAGTATTTCTTGAATTTCAATCGGCAAAGGTAAAATACATTTTACTTTTTGGGGAATTATCCAGTGTCACATAAATGAGTAGGGAAGATGTTTGGGTGAAGAGATTTTTCATGTTTGTTAAAGTTTTCAGCTATCCAGATTTATATATGCATTTTATTTCATGTGTCCATTGCCTCTATTTTTCACTACTGAGTTTTAGATGATCCTGTGATAAAGATTCATCCACTGTGCTGGTACTGTATTTTAATTTTAGTTCAATTAAATCATGCACTAGATTTCTGATAAAAGGATGAAGGCTTGTGAAGTTTAAAATGTAACGTTGCAGAATGTGGCTAAATTGTCATATTGTCAATAATATGGTTGGTTTGACTGTAACAAATTATTGTGTGAACTGATTTTCTAATTTTAAACCATTATTTTTAACTTCATGTATTGTATAAAACAAGACAAAATGTATTTTAAACAAAACAACACTTAGCATAACAAAGTAATGTGTATGTAATACACATTATTTGTATGTGATACAATAATTTTTCCTGTTAGTTAGTATGAAAATAGAAACATGAAATATACTTTCTAATATTCTGCTGCATAGTTTCATTTGTGGACTTTGAAGCACTGTCCTTCAGAACTACACTCTACTTTGACTTCCGCTTCCGCCTCTGCCGCGACAGGGAGAGCGAACTTCGCTCTCCCGCTCGGCCTTCGGAGGGCCCC
>JANHFP010006991.1:0-11624 GCA_032468135.1 Calamaria suluensis
TTACCTTCCCACCAAAGGTGGTCCCTATTTTTTCTACTTGCATTTTTACGTGCTTTCGAAACTGCTAGGTTGGTAGACACTGGGACAAGTAACGGGAGCTCACCCCATTACACGGAACTATGGATTTGAACCGCTGAATTGTATAAAACCTATTAAAAAAGCTATATGACTATTTATCACTATTGTATTTGCAACTTTACCATCAGTATTTATCCTTTTAGTCTTGCAACTTTCACCTTCATTGATCTATAAATCTAATTAATATTATACTTGGTTTCTACCCAATCATACCATTTGTGCCATACTTGATAATAAATTGATTCTTCCTTATTTTTTAGCTGCATTGACAATCTATCTATCTATCTATTTATTTATTTATTTTATTTATTTATTTATTTATTGGATTTATATATCTCTACACATTCATATATCTTTTGCGTAATTGCCAATTTGGTGGGTGTAAATAAAATAGGACTTGTAAAGACCATAATGTGACCTTATCCTGAAGGTGCTTTATCAAAAGGCAAGTGGATGTTGTGGTTCCTTGAAGACATTTTCCTTCTCATCCAAGGAACTTCTTCAGCCCTAGCTTCAGAACTGAAGAAGTTTCTTGGACAAGAAGTGAAACATCTTCAAATGAAAACAACAACAACAACAAAGTCCATTTGCCTTTTAGAAAAGCACCTTCGGGACAACCATGGCTTGGATGATTGAGAATCTCCATAGATATTGAGCCACTCTATGTTTTAAGCAGATGGTGGAGGTGGGAAAATAAAATAGGATATAGAATGTGTTCACCGCCTTGAGTTATTTGTCAAAAAAAACTAATGAAGTCAGGAAACGACAAACAAACAAATAAGCAAGCAAGCATCCCCAGGGGAGGAAAAATGGAGCCATGCAGCAGAAGAACAAGAAGAGGGTTGGTGCATGGATTTCAGGTTTTATAGAAATGACCGTTGGCTGAGAATGACTTGTCATGAGAATCAAGATGGTGGTTCTAGCATCTCGTATTAGAATTTGGGAAACCCCCAAGTCCCTCCCGAAGAGATGTTACAGTGATTACAGTGGTTAGCCATAGTAGAGTTTATTTAGCTCCTGCCTGTCATATCGTGAAAATCCAACCATTTGTCAACAGTGATTTATGATGTGGGATGATGCATGAAACCACCCAATTATGGCATATTCAACACACCATGGTTAAGCAAACTTCCCTACACTGTGCAAATCCAGTCCGTGTGGTTGATTTATGGCGTCAGCCCGGCCAGTTGAACTAATTCAGTAGTCCATGGTTAAGAAAATCAGGAGTTGCCACAATAAGTGACAGTGCCCTGTTTTTATGCTTCGCCTAATTTATAGAGTTGCTGTGAAAATAGGCAGAGTTGGATCAAATGTGCTTGGCTCCAGATGTGCAATTGTGATAGGCATAAAACTGGGGCGCTGAGAAAATGATTTGCTATCTGATTTCAGGAGCGCGGTATTTTATTTGCAAGTGAGTTGGGAAGGGGAAGATGTGCAAGAAATTTAATGGGAAGTAACCATGCGCCATATAAATGCACAGCATTCTGTGACTGAGAAACGTCTGTGGATGACATTTTACCCATTGCGAGAGGCTTCTTGCAAGCGCGTGTTCACTGAAAAATCAGGTATTTATACAATTACCATAATTATATCTATGCATCTGCTGTGTGTACCTATCATTATTTCATTAAAAACTGTAATTATAACATAATTGCAGGTGAAAATGAAGTGTTTGGAGCACGTTGCAGAAATCCTTAATATGGGTGAATTCAGATTCATTTTATAGCTGTGCCCTTTATTTTCATAGAAATATCAGAAGTATTACCACAGCTAGTGAACTGGCTGCAAATATTATGCCAAAATCATAAACCCCTTTTTTTTTTTCTTCTTCTCTCCTGGAAGAAAACATCAAATCCAGGCTAGCATCTGTGCCAGGATGTTGTTGCTTCTCCCACCCCATTGTGGCAGCTATTTTATGTAGTTTACTTTAAAAAAGATGAAAAAAAAATATAATAATGATAACCCTTACAGAAAAAACAGAAAAGAAACTGTACATCCCACAGGGATAAAGGAGATAAATAGGGGCACCAAGTAGCATTAATTAATGCTAATTTAAACACTTGTATTGATTCACATGCACAAGAGTTGTCATTAAAAGGTGGTATGTGGGGATGACTTTAGGAGAGAGGAGGCAGAGCTGCAGTCTAGGGCAACAGTCAGACAAAAGGCAGTTGAGCCTGCAGAAGGAATGGGAGCATGACAAACATCTCCTAAGGGACCCTCCCTAGTTTCCTAATGTGTAAGGGGGGACGGAGTAGAACTTTCAAGCTTTCTGTCAACCTGTCCATTTGAAAAGACGATTACAAGCAGTGTTAAAAGCACTAAAAACAGCTGAGGTGCTCTGCCGCTCCAATCAGCTGGGTTTCAAACGAACGGAATAAAGGTAGGTATAGGGCAGGGGCAGGCAGGCGGGCCCAGCTCACGGTCGGAGCAAACCGGTTCACTCTCAGCTGATCGTGGGAACAACTGGCTTGCCCGAACTGGATCGGATAGGCTGAATCCTACCCCTGAGTTATACTAGAGTGAGTATTTCCAGTTATGTTTCTCTGTGCACTACTCATAAGTGTGACACCTTTAGTTAAAGGGCCGACTTCTCCAAAATAGGCACTTCTTAGCAATCCTTGGAAAAAGAGTGAATGCCACAACCTTGTAAGTTCAGAAAGAATTCTTACGTTCAAGAGGGATATACCTAGTAACTTGATGCAGTACATTTGATAACTTTTGCATTCAGCTATATATTTGCATTTTTGAAGCTATTGAAATATTCCGCAGCAAGATGACTATTATACATATAGTACGTTATATGCTTCAGTTGTTTATTTTGCTGATATTTTAAATAAAGGGAGACTGGGATAGCTATTTCGAACTTATTAGTTCTCATCAGCAAGACATACCCTTTATTGGATTTGAACACAATGTTGCCATATAATTACTGCCTGGATAGTCTCTGGTGATGAGCTGAAGGGCAAAAGGGGGCTACAAAGTTGCTCCCTCCCATATTTGGGTAACTAGGTATCTCTAAAACACACACACACACACAGATACATATATATATACACAAATGTATACATTTTAATCTTTATCAATTTACTGTTTTAGTCCTCGACTTAAAACAGATTGTTTAGTGACCGAAATTACCAATGGTCCTGCAGGAAGTGACTTACGACTGTGATTCACGCTTACGACCAGTGGTCACGTGATCAACATTCTACACGCTTGGCTCACGTTTAGGACCTCTGCACTGTCTTGGGACCCATCGCCCAGCATCCTCCTCGCGTAAATCGCGTGACCATAGGGGATGGCGTCATTTTTGGGGGGGCAGGGCCGTCGTAACTTCAGTCGGTCACTCCACAGTTGGTTGTAAGTCGAGGACTACCTGTTATACTTATAAGAAAAGGCAACTGGCATGATTTAGAAGGGGAGTCTTGACTTTTTTTAATTTCCTTGCAAACTTTTCACAGGCAGACCAACTGACCGAGGAACAGATTGCAGGTAAGAATTGGACCGTCCCTGGAATACTTGAAGAATTGATTCGGGTATCTGGAAAAACCAGACCTCCTTCCCAGATTAGTTGGAAACCCAATTGTCTTTTAGACAAAGCCTTCTCACGATCAACTGCTCTATTTTTTTAAAAAAAATCAAACTAGGAAAGGCTGCAGACTTTAGCCAGTAACGGGGATAAGAGCTTGGGAATGTGTTGTAAACACAAATCTACCTTTCTATCTAAAAAATAATAATCTTTATGAATTTTTATAACAAAAACAAAGGACATACCCAAACAAATTGACATACAAACCACAAAAAACTCAACGAAACAAATACAAAGCCTAAGACAATAATGAATCTTACAGATTCAAACATAAATAATCAATTCTTAACATTCATTAAGATGGGTGTGTGAACACCCCCCTTCCTAATCTTTATAATTTTGCAACTTTTCTTTCTGCATTTCTTTTGTTCTGTTATTTATTCTGTCCATCAGTCCTATCTCAGTTAACTTTATCTTAATTCCTAATAATTTCCAATACGTTTCTTATATTTTACAATCGGCCTCTACCCAATTATACCACTTGTGACAACTTTTGAAATATAATGAATCCTCCTTTTCTCTAATTTGCATTGTGAGTTTATCTGCCTCTGCACACTCATATATTTTTTGAATTATTTCTGTGTTTGTGGGTTTTTCTGTGTTTTTCCAGTTTCTTGCAACCGATTTCCTGATAGCTGTCAATATTAATTTTAGTCTTGTCTCCAAGAATCCCCAGCAAAAACATCTATCTATCTATCTATCTATCTATCTATCTATCTATCTATCTATCTATCTATCTATCTTTCCTTCCTTATTCCCCCCAAAATAAGACACCCCCTGATAATAAGCCCAGTCAGGCTTTTGAGCGCATGGCATTAAGGCCAAGCGCTTATTTCAGGGTTCAAAAAAATATAATACAAAGTTGGGAACTTTGATTTTAAGATTTTTAAAAGTTTTAGAAGTACAGTGCATTATTTAATTCTTTCTTAATTGTATATATATATTGTTGATTTTATTCTGCTGTAAGCCGCCCCGAGTCCCGGTGAGATGAGGTGGGGTATAAATCTAATAAAATAGGTAAAATAAATAAATACAGAGCCAATGCTCTGGTTTGGGAATGTTCATAAAAGTAGTTCACACATGCACAGACACATGTTTTAATGCAGGTTTTTCAAATCCCATTTCCTGAACTTGATAGAATTTTGTGAAAGACTAAGGAGGGGGGGGAGAGAGAAAAAAAAAACAGCTTTACTTTGCTAAAGGGTTCAGGGAAATTTCTCTTTTAATGACAGGTTCTGTGGCCTGAAAAAGTTTGAAAACCCTGTTTTGAACTTTTGGTTTAAAAGGCCAACTCTGCAATTAATTACTACAAAAGAAATGTTAGTCACCTCTGTTTATATCAGAAATACATTTTTTTAATTAGTTGTCTTCTCACCAGCAGGTAGAAGAAATGCTGCCCATTTCAGTATTCCACTTACAGATCAGTTCCAGCTTCATTTGGCCATTTCCTTTTTACTTTTCAAATATACACTGTAGTTGCCCTGGCATCAAATACAAAAACACATTTGTTTGGTTTCCCCAATTTTTATTATTGCAAAAGAGTGCTTTTTGCTGCTACAAACAGCCATTTTGCCAACATTTTATATGTTGCCAACATTTTATACAAGAATAAATCCACGATGATTTACTGTTAACACTGGTTCAACTGGGCAATACTGTTATAAACGAATATGTAAACTTGCAAATTTAATAACTGAGGTCTGAAATTAATCATATACTCAAATATATCAGTTCAGTTTCAAAGTGAACGGAACATTCTTGGGTTTCAAAGAAATCCTAAGGCCATGGTTCCTATATGAATTATGAGGTTAACTTTTTAAAAAAGTACACAACTGTTTAAAAATACATTGACCATCACTTAATTAACTTTCCTGATTTTTCCGCTTAATATTTCTTCAGTATTAGATAATAAATAGAGGTGTGTAAAATGTTCAAAGCTTTGAAGCATTTGAAGCAATATTGAAGAATATTGGCACAATCTCTGAAAGATTGACCTCAACTTGTTTTACAGACCTCTGATAACCATTATTAAAAATCTCTCCAGCAGTTATTCCAATATAATTTTAGCAACACTAATTAGATCCAAAACATCCTCAGTGTTATATAGCTTCAAACTAATCATTCTTGAAGATATGGGTAGTTAATTAAGATACGTTGTCCTCAACTTACATCTATTTGTTTAGTGATCATTCAACGTTACAATTACACTGAAAAAAGTGACATACAACTTGTCTTTACATGTGCTGTACAACCATGGAAACTTTCCCACAGTTACGTGATCAAAACCTGGGCGCTAGGAAAAGAAGTAAATGTGAAGATTAAAAAAAACCATATTTTTCTTAAGAATATTTGAGTGAATGACCGATATGCTAGTTGCATAGAAACTAAGGAAAGAGAATTAACATCTAGAAGCCAATTTAGACTAAATGTGATTTTTTGTAGTGTTGTAAATATCTGTTATGTGTGTTTGTCTGTTTGTGAATTGGTTATTTTTAATTTTGAAACTTAATAAATATTATTTTTTTTAAAAAACAACCTGGGCGCTAGGAACGGGTATGAATTTATGGCAGTTGGAATTACAATTTGTATTCTTTCCAGCCAGCTTCCTACAAGCAAAGTCAATGGGAGACACTTGCTTTAATGACTGCATGTTTCATTTAACAACTGCAGTGATTCACTTAACAGCTGTAGTAAACAGGTCATAAAATTGGGCAACAACTCAATAACTGCCTTGCTTAGTAACAGAAATTCTGGTCTCAATTGTAGTTGTAAGTTGAGGACTAACAGGTATAACTCTCATGATCACCAAAAACCACAAAAGACTTTAAGTAGGGAAAGGCTGTTAACACAGGGAGTACAAGTAAGTTTGTATTTTACAATAAATCACCTTAAAAATAAAGGAAACACTTAGCAAAAATAAAATAAAAATCTTTAAAGGAATAGTTAAAAAATGAAGAGAAGAATGATAAAGATTTTCCCCCTCCTGCAATCAACTGTCAAGACATCAAGCCTGACCCATCCTTGATTTAAGATCAGGCCTTCACAAAGAACAGATGAGCAAACAGAGAAACCAACTTATCATTTTCTTCTCTCTCTAGTTATCAAAATACATATAAAAATCTATTTATAGTGATAAGATAAAATAGAAAAGGCTTAGCTTTTTTCTTTTTTGGTTAAGAAATCCAGGGATCAACTAAGTTAAAGGGTTACCCCAAAGTGCCCACTAGTGTTTTCTTTCCACAGTGATTTCAAAATAAATCCCACTGAGCTCAGTGCAACTTATTCTTGGTTCAGATACAAGTTGGCAGCCTTAAATAACTTTCCACAGAGAAGGTTCTTTTCCAAGAACACCATTAGTTGTTTTCAATAACTCATTTGACTTTTGCCTGCACAAGCAAGAGCAAATAAGGATCAAATTTATAGGTTAAATTCAGAGGGTGAGACAGGAAATGTGCAGAAGCTTCCAAGAATATGAAACCTTACACAGCCTTTGTAAGTGCACAGTTGTACATGATCTGACAAAAGTCTCATGTGATCAAGTCTCTGCATTCTGTTTTGAAGTAGGGTGAAAGACATCTTCTAGCACACCCTCTGAAACAAGGGTGTGTGCAACCTTGGCAACTTTTAAGATTTGTGGACTTCAACTCCCAGAATTTGTCACCCAGCATTAGCTGGCTGGGGGATTCTGGAAGTTAACATCCACGGGTCTTAGAATTGCCAAAGTTGGATACCCTTACTCTAATGTTTACACAACCCTCATCAACATCCAACAGAAGTAAATGTCCATTTTCTCTGAAGCCCCCAAATCCCAGATTTAGTCAGAAATATCTACATATCATGAATGATGGGTAGAAAAACAAGAGAATAATTCAGATTTTAAAGTATTAGAAATATAAAAAACTGCCCTTTGGAGCATCAAATCATTGGCTCACTTTATTCTGGTACTAGCAAAATTCCCACTACCCATTAAGATGAAGCGTGCTTAGCTTGTTTGTGGCTTAGTGCGCATGTGTTGTACAAACCAAGATTCAGTTAACTATGGATAAATGTAACAACTGACAGCAGTCAATGGCTCCCAGTATTTCAGGAACCAGCAGTGTTCTCTGGAGATGCTGGGAATTGAATTGAAACCTCTGGCTCACGGGACTTGACAGATCTTCTTAATATAAGCCAATTTCATACATTCAAGTAGGAGAAAGAATCTGGGAAATTAAATGTCTTTTAAATTTGTTTTTCAGCTATTGGGGTGTGGTGATTACTGCACAAAGGAAGCAGAACTTCCTGGAGTAAAGCCACCCTAAATGTCTGGATAAAGAAGCACAAGGTCTTGGAAAGATGATTTGAGTGATTGGCAATCGGCACAAATATTTGGCATTCTTTCTGAAGCCTTCCAAGACATCTTAGATTTCAGGAATGCTTCTTTGCACAAGAGAGGCACAAACTGATGCCGCCTGTGGCTTAAAACCTTGCCTCTACCTCCCTCCCACCTCTGATTTTCAAACATTATTACTAAATGACAATTTTTATGTGACAAAAGGGGGAAATTCTTAATACATGATTCCCTAAGCTCTTTTAAATTAAATGGAATTAATATGGCTTCCCCCAAGCATCTATATTCAACGGTAATTACATTGAGATGTAAATGAAATGTGTTTTTTAATCCTAGTTTCACTCTCCTTTTAGGAATGCAGCTCCCAATGTTCCATTCAAAGGCCAGGTGTGAACCTTTGTCCAGGAAGAAATAAAGCTACCTTCTTTGAATTTACAGAATTGATGTGAACATGCTCCCTTTTGTTTCTTTTACATTAAAGCATTGCAGCAGCCCTGTGTTCTAAAATTAGGCTCGCTCTAATTTGCAGAAGTATAAGATCAGTTGCTGCTTCGGCTACTGCCTTTATCTTTGCAAAGGAAAACTGGCTTAATAAAGCTCCACATTATCCTAATACGCACAAATTAAGTATAATACTGATGCACGTGTGGTATTTCTTGGTCATGGAACATAATGGCATACATTTTCAAAAGGTTAATACATGGAAGTGACAATAGCTATTGTAGATAACAGCTGTCGCTACTAACAATAATAAGAAATCTAAGCTCCACTTTTAACACAGGGGTTCCCAAATAATGCTTGGCCACATAGGCTGTGTTCACACATGGTTGATCTATGGTTTGTTGAACCAGCCAATATAGGCTGCCTGTATAAATCGTGATTTGTAAACCATTGGTTGAGTCTGCCTATTAGGCAAACCCTATTTTGGCAATGTGTAAAGGTCATTGGCTTGCTTTTGAGTTAGTGTGACACAGGCGTTCAACTATTACAGCTGAATTCCACAGTTCCATCCATGACGCCGTGCACCTGCTGGGAGTTCAGCTGAACATTACGGCTTTCCACTGCAGATAATCTTCTCATCGTTCATAACTTTTGGAAGGGACTTCCATGGCCTTGGGGGCCTCACGTTGCACAACTCAAGATTGTGTCAGCTTCACGTCTCTTAAACTTTTGGCAAAGTCACCCTTGTTATTTTGGGTTCACCAGGATGACAGACATAGGTGGGTTTCAAATAATTCCCTCAACACTGTCAAAGTATTTACCAGGTTTGCACTAGTATTAATCTTCTCATCATTCCCAT
The DNA here is from genome assembly GCA_032468135.1 of Calamaria suluensis. Lineage (NCBI taxonomy): Eukaryota > Metazoa > Chordata > Lepidosauria > Squamata > Calamariidae > Calamaria > Calamaria suluensis. The sequence continues at coordinate 9,298 of JANHFP010006991.1, forward strand.
CACCTGTCTCCTTCCACTTAGGACTGTATGACTGTAACCTTGTTGCTTGTATCCTTACAATTTATATTGACTGTTTCCTAATACGATTTGGTTGCTTACTTGTTCCCTATTACTATCATTAAGTGTTGTACCTTATGATTCTTGATGAATATCTTTTCTTTTAGGTACACTAAGAGCGTATGCACCAAAGACAAATTTCTTGTGTGTCCAATCACGCTTGGCCAATAAAGAATTCTATTCTGTTCTGTTCTGTTCTATGTGTGAGCACATAGGACATCTCTCCACTAATGTCACCAACGATTAGGAGACAGAAGGGACTGCTCTTTGACTCTTCTGTGTTTCCTTGTGATGCTAATGCAGAACTACAAAGACATAAGCAGCTCAGAGGCAAAGGAAGGCAACATACAACTGGGTAGAAAGAGTTGCGATGATCACAATCTCCCAAGAAGGGAATTAGGGATATATGGAAATGTTCTAAGCGGATTAAAAATTCAGGAGAGCATAAATTAGGAACTATCAAGAGACGAAAAAGAGCAGAACTACCGTATGAATACAAAGACCTAGAAGATTATGCAACATTTAATTCGTATAAAGAGGTCCCTAAAACAAAAATAAAAGCAGGCTGCTGCTGCTTGTAAAACGAGGCTATCTTTAGGCACCGCCTTCTTGCTAACATGCTGCTTCTATATTAAAGTCTTTGCAAGTGACTTCGGAGCATATGTGATGTGCTAGGCTTAATATAGGTAGGTTATTTTGTAACTTTAGTCAAAGGGGAAAAAAAAGAATTTTGGCTTTTCGTAGTGTGTTGATTTCAATCGGTTGGCATGACCACCCAGAGTGCCCAAGTCAGAAACCGAACACATTTTTTTTAAAATAAATACTGGCTCTCTTTTTCATTATTTAAAACCAAACCCAACAAGGGTACAAATCTTTCTTCACTCCCAAAATATCTTGCAGAAGCTATGTATCTTCTGCAGGTTTTCTTTTCTGGGATCAAAACCCCCAACCTACTGCCCAAACAAATCCTAAAAAAAAAGATCAAAAACAAAAACCCATGGTAGCCATATAAAAAAAGAGAGAGAGGCATCATTTGGGATCAAGGAAAAGGGGAATTCACGGGAGAAATCGATTGTGCTTAAGAGTTAGCAGTAAAAGGAAACCAGGCGGCCAAAGAGCACCGTGGCTGGACACAATCAAAGCTGACACCAGCCAGAGCACAGAACTGTGATGGCGAACCTGTGGCACATGTGCCACGGGTGCCATGCACAGCCAAATTGGAGGGCACGCAAGTGCAGCTCCGGTGCACATGTGCATGCCAGCCAGCTGATCTTCCTGCCTTCTGGGCCCACTGGAAGGCATGTCCAAATTTTATTTTTCCATTTTAAAGGCATTTGTTTGTACCTAAGTATTCGCTGGATTAGGTAGAAACAAATGCCTTTAAAATAAAATTTAAAAAGCCTCCCATGTTTGTGCGGCGGCTGTGATCCTTGGAGGCTCTCTTTACATTTTAAAGGCATTTTTCTACCTATTCCAGCAAATACTTAGGTAGAAAAAATGCTCTTAAAATGGAATGCCTCTGACAATCGCACAGAGGGGGTGGGGACAGGGATTTTTGCTACTGGTTCTCTGAACCACCCGCTGCCATCCCTATCCGATTGGCCAAACTGGTCCGAACTGGGAGCATTTCACCCCTGGTCAAGAGGCATGTGAAGGCTTTGTTGGCCTGAGGATGACCACATTGGTGGTTTGTGGATGAGGCAACAACTCACACAATTCCCAGTCAGGAGGGTATTGTTGTTGGAGCAGGGATCTCCAACCTTGGCAACTTTAAGCCTGGCGGACTTCAACTCCCAGAATTCTGAGAGATGCTTAAAGTTGCCAAGGTTGGAGACCCCTTGCCTTGGAGGGTGACAAATATGGAAATTCTGGATTAAGGGAATGACCCACATAACAGCATGAAACAAAGGGATCCTGCAAGCATCAGCAAGAGACACCAAGATTCAGATCCTGCCTGGTATTTAGGACCTTAAAGATACATATATGACTTCTTCAGGTCCTCTGACACCAAACAGCAACTTCAGACCCTTAAAGTGTAAAACCATGACCATATACTATAAATTCAGGATCCTAAATGGGACTAGTTTGATGTAGAAATGAGGGCATCTCATTCAGGAATCACCTCACCACATTTTAAGTAACTGAGAACTGCACCAAAAGAGTTAAAAATGCAACCCGTTGGTTATCTCACTGCATTCTCAGAATCTGTCCCCGTTGTGTCCCCCTGAACTATATCAGGGGTTCCCAAACTTGGCAGCTTTAAGGCTTGT
>JANHFP010006992.1:4633-17164 GCA_032468135.1 Calamaria suluensis
AATTCATTGGCTGTACACCGCCCCGAGTCCGCGAGGAGAGGGGCGGTATATAAATATGAACAAATAAATAAATAAATAAATAAATTTTCTTCTCTTTCCTATTAATACCAAAATACTGTGGCATAAATGCTAGAAGATGAAACTTAAATTGGGAGGAGGGAAATTTCTTTGTTTCTGTGTTCTTGAAAGTCATGTTATTGCACTTATCCTGGCAGATACTATAAGAGTTTGGAATTCTCAATAAACATGTTATGGTATTCTAATAATTGTGATTCATGTGGATAGAACTGGACACATAGTTGCAGTTGCATAAATACAGTATAGAAGACGTGGTCCAATTCTGCAATCCTTCAAAGACCATCCTAACCATAAGAGTATAAGGATATTATGCCCTGTCCATTATGAAAATGAGGTGGCTATTTTGATAACATATTTAAAGAGCATTTTGAAGTAGTAGAAAAATTTAGAAATAGGCATTAATGAGAATAACACGTCTAAAAAGAACCAAATTGGTCATACCAATTGGTTTGAAGCAAGCATTTATTATCTCACCAGCAACTATGGTGTCTTCTTTGCCTACCCACTCAAAGTGAAAAATGCCCAGATATTTGGTTAAATAGCCTTCCATTAAGGAAGCAAAAATAGCACTAATGGTATTTAAAGAGGAATAGCTTGAACACATGTGTAGTTAAATTGCTATGTGCAAATCATCTAGGCTTTAGTTTTAATTCAGTGGAAATGAGAAACTCTGGTTACTTTCAGTAGGAGTCAGTTAACAAGTAAAATATATAATTGGTCTTACAACAGTCTTCCTTTTCCTCCAAATACAGTATAAAGTCACTTACACTGATTCTTCAGATGAAATAACCATTCAATCAATTCTAAGCAGTTTTTATCCTGAAAATCGGAATATAAACATTGTAATAAATAGCTGAATAGATACTATGCAATAAGGCATAAGAATAGTTTGAAAGTTATCCACAGTATTGGCCATTTGTAGAAGATGTAAATATGCAATTTGGATATAGAAATTACAACTGAAAAATAGGGAACACTCTAGCTGTTACATTGCCAAAGTGTTGTACTGCATATGCTGATAGATGCCTTCCATTTTAAACAAGCACTTTCATTGTTTCCTTACAGTAATTTATTAAGTTATAGCATCTGGTGTTCAATAGATTTATGCCAAAAATTTATGACTATAAATCAGGTAGTGATTTACACAATGGTCACTATTGACTATTTGGTCTAACTGATTGAACTTTGTTAACATCTAACAAAATATGTAGATATTATATGATTATAGCATACTACATAGCATTATATAAAACTTGATATTTTATTCATTTGGGAATGAAAGAGTTCTTTATTTAGAACATCTATTATCTGCTAGAACAAACTTAGAACAATTATTAACAATAACTTAAATTGCTCTTGCATTATGATCTCTGTTGTATACAACATGGTCCTTATACAAGGAACTTATACAAAATGCATAATGTTTGTTTTCTAATACTAAACAATCTTCTTTGCAGTAAGGTGTAGCTTTTTTCCCCTTACCATCCTGCAGAAAATGAGTATGCAACCTCAACTTTCATGATAGGTAGTATAATTATCTTTAAAAAACACACACCCTATACTCGGATAATTATATTTTTCCCCTATCTGAACTTGCTGATAAGAAAATATTGGGGTTGTCTGGTCTGTCTATTTACATGCAGAACACTGCTCAGTACATTCTGGGGCTTTAAGATAAAGCTCCAGAATTTATTTTTGGAATAAATATAGCCTAGGTATAGAAAGAGTGCAAAGTTAATGGTTTCATGGCTTTCAATTATTGGTCGTGAAAAATATTCAATAAAATGCTATGTATTATTAATAAATTTTTCTCCTGTATTTTCTGGGAAGCAAAAATATGCAATGGAAGTTTAGGTAATAAAGGGATCCCCCAAATGACACTGGAACATCTGTCCTACCTGCAGCATATATCAATGTGAATAAATTTCCATACTGCAGAAGAGCAAGGTCTTTTTATTAAATAGTACTGGAGCATATGTAGATCAGTTTGTATGAATTGATCTGTAAAATATTCTTATTCATAGCTGCCCCAAAAATCTTTCTCATCCATCTTTTATTAGAACAAAAGACATCAAAGACAAAATTATTTAAACTCCAAATAACCAAAAAGAACCATGGCTGACTTCCTTAGTAATATAAATAATAAATTAAACAATAAAGGCAGGATACAAATAAAATAAGAAAAAAATATGTGAATGGTTGAATGGGTTTTTTTCTTTTTTAAAGGTATGTTATTGCTGTTGCCCAAGCTACAATCAAGCCTATAACTGTCATGTAATATGACAGTAGTATTAACATCATAAAGGGATGCTATATTGAACTTAAACTTTACCTTATTTCAAAAGCTATGTCTGTGTCCTTGAGCATGTGTAGATTTTTTTTATCCTGAGTCCTTATAACTAGATATTCCTGGATATTGTGAATATTCCCTCCGGACCCTATTGGCGCCTTTAGAAATACTTCTCTTTAAAAAGGTAAAGGTTTCCCTTGCACACATGTGCTGGTCGTTTCCAAGTCTAGGGGGCGGTGCTCATCTCCGTTTCAAAGCCGAAGAACTAGCGCTGTCTGAAGACATCTCTGTGGTCATGTGGCCGGCATGACTAAACACCAAAGGCGCACAGAACTCTGTTACCTTCCCACCAAAGGTGGTCCCTATTTTTTCTACTTGCATTTTTATGTGCTTTCGAAACTGCTACTTTCGCAGAAACTGGGACAAGTTGGCAGCAGCTGGGACAAGTAACAGGAGCTCACCCCATTTGTAGCCCTATAGAAAAAAGAGGGTCCCCTGCCCAAGAAAATGCCACCTTCCTACTGTTCCTGCCTTTTCCAGAAAGGGTTGTGAGGAGAATGAAAAGACTGTGCTGACTGACTTGTAAAAAAACAGGCCCTGTAATTCTAGCAAAAGGTTTTCAGCAAAGGCTGTCAGGAAGAGGTGCCTCATAAAACCAAATAGTGATTTCCTGCTGCAGCTGGCAGGGGTTGTTTTCTTTATAACACACTGCTGAAATTGGAGAGGGGATGGTGTTTAAACATCTCGCTCCTGGAAGGGTTGCTGTGGGCCTGAGACAGAGCCAGCAGTCAAAGTGCACAAGGAAAGGACGGACGCCAACATTTGAAAGCCATTAACTGGGAATATTTGGGAGGATAATTAAAGAACATACCTTTAACCCCCTTTGAAAATATACTGAAAGGGCGTATATGTCTTGGATCTATGGAGGGAAAATATGGTGACTTTTACTGTGCTTTTTTTAATGCATACCTTTTTTAAAAAATAAAAATAAAAAATCCTAACCCGAATAAACTACCTGCATAATTTCATAAAAAATCTTTGATCGCACTCATGATTGATTTCTAAAAGGAGCTTCTAAGGTTCAGGGCTTGTGGAGAAGTGTTACTTGGCACTTGGACTGCATTTGTTGTCCAATACCCAATCACAGCCAGCAGTGTTGAATATGGCAAAGGACACACCATCTGAATCCACTCTGGAATCAGACCTATCTATTCCTGCATCCTCCCTTTTGGGAATTCCCCCAGGAGATACAGTCAGATCAGCTGCTGTTTTGTAACCTCTAACATTTGGCACAGTTGTATTCAGCTATGCCAGTCACAAAGCTGGCTGGGGAATTCTGGGAGTTGAAGTCCGCCGGGCTTAAAGTTGCCAAGGTTGTAGACCCCTGCTCCAGCGGACTGCAATTTCCAGGATCCCTTATGACGGCCAGTGATTGTCAGGGTTGGTTTGACTCATCTGGAGAGCACTGTGATCTGATAGTAGATCTGGGAAGGCAGCCATCACCTTATCACAAGAGCTCAATGGTCATCTCTAATGTCAGACAAATGACGAGCGATGTTACGTGCAAGCAAGGACTTGCTTCTGTTTTGTAGGATAAAAGGCAACATTTGATGAAAAACTCAAAAAGACACACTGGTGAGTCAGTGGAAAAATAAACAAACAGGCTGTAAACCAGTGTTTTTCAAACTTGGCAATTTTAGGATGTGTGGGTTTCAACTCTCGGGATTCTTGTGCTGGTAAACAATGCACATTTCAAGAAGGAACTAGGAGATTCTGGTGCTGCTTGGCTTTTTTTAAAAATAAAAAATAAGCAAGAGAGAATTATTAGAAAGAAGTTCCAGGCCCTTATGAAAATCAGATGCAGAATAAGAGAAAAGGCACCAGTCACTTTCATAATTATGCTGAAAAGGGCTTTATCACTGGAAATACATGCAAAGTGAAAAACGCTCACTTCTACACAACTCCCTCCTTGTCCTTGCACTGCTTGACATAACAATTTATTTTGGAATGAAAAATGTGATGATACCAGCGCAACACAGTGGTTAAGATACAGACATTACTCTAATAATGAATGGTTGAGTTGCAAACTTTTGCCAATACAAGCAAACCTGTTGACACTCAGAAGTTGGGAAAATGTGGGGAAGGAGCCAGCTTCCCATATGCAACATATATATGCCAGTGGTGTGATTCTTTTTTTTTTTTTACTACCGGTTCTGTAGGCGTGGCTTGGTGGGCATGGCAGGGGAAGGATACTGTAAAATCTCCATTCCCACCCCACTCCAGAGGAAGGTTACTGCAAAATCCCCATTTCGTCCCAATCAGCTAGGACTTTGCAAGCAGAGAATAGAATTTTTACTACTAGTTCTCTGAACTATTCATAATTTCTGCTACCAATTGTCCATAACTGGTCAGAACCTGTTGGAAGCCACCTCTGGCTCCAACTCTGATGATATTGTGGAAGGCACTGAAAACCTGGTTATTCTCACAGGCCTAGGGGTGGAATGGTAGTGAGCCCCCATAAGATTTTATATTAATTGGTATGGTTCCTTTTCTAGATAAACTTCTTTGTTCATTCATCTATGGTTCTGAGTTTGAATAATGTAAGGTACCCTGAGTTACTCTAAATCAAACTTTTTACAACATCAGTAAATAAAGTAAATAAAATGAAAAGACCATCAAAATTATCTAAAATATAATGGATAAATGATTGGAAATCTTTAGAAAGATGTGTTATTAACCAATCTGAAAGCTGTTACCATATATTTAAGGACAGTTACATATGTATGGTCCTCTTTCATCTGAAAGTGATCCAATTTGGTGAAATATGCATTGTCTGCTGCAAACCCCTGAGATAAAAATGAAGGAAAGAAGGTAGTGATCACTAATGTCAACTGACTTCAGGAGCCAATAATGATGGATAATATGCAGAGAGCCAATCTTCTTGACAAAAAAAGACAGGAATATTGGCAAGGAGGGAGATAAAAACCTTTTGATAAATCCCCCTTGAGATATTCCTTCAGGCAATTAACTCTGTCTTTGATGTGACATAGTGCTGATCTGAGAAAATCTGAGCTTCAGGAATAAATTTGTCACATAACCAATGAGAGGTCAAAATCTATGCTTTCTATTTGCCCTTTCCAAATTCATCAGCTTAGGTCACATTTTTGGTAGTTACCTAAAGAGGAGGTATTTGCAGAGGGATGGAGACTGGTGGATGATTGTTGATGATGAGTTGTAGACTGTCATTGTATTCTGTGATACATCTGGATTGAAACAGCTGGTCATAAATAATTTCATCCCTTGCTGGGGCTGGATAGACTGAGTAGGCAGATCATATTTGTGTACAAAAAAGGTCTCGGTAAAATTGCTTATGGTACCAGAATCTACAAAGACCTGAAGGTATTTCAGCAATAGTCTGAATCTTTAGTGTCTTTAGTGTAACCACAACAATACAAAAACACACAATAGATACAAACTTAAAGCTCCAAACTCGATTGCAGAAAATATGACTTCAGCAACAGAGTGGTCAATGCCTGGAATGAACTACCTGACTCTGTGGTCTCATCCCCAAACCCCCAAAACTTTAACCGAAGACGTCTACTGTTGACCTCACCCCATTTCTAAGAGGTCTGTAAGGGGTGTGCATAAGAGCACAAGCGTGCCTACCGTTCTTGTCCTAATGTTCTCTTTATTTGTATTCATTTTTGTATTCAATTCATGCTTACACTTACATATATTACCTAATATGTAATCAATAAAATAAATAAATAAATAAAAAGTAAAATAAATAAAATAAAAGAATGATTAAATGGTGCATGTCTAGACTTTATATAATTTCTGGCCTCTGAATCTTTATGATGCTGGAGCCAAACAATTTTCCAACAAACCAGATTTAGAGTGCTTAGGTCATCTATTTAAACTTGCCCCTTCTCCAGAAGTACATTTAATCAATGCTTTAAAAGGGGGAGTTGCAACTAGGGACTCATGTATGAATTGTCAGGTTTGCACAAAACAGGCCTAAATAATAGTGAAGTTCTATTCCTTCTAAGTGAAATGGATTACAGTATAACAGAATAACAGATTTGGAAGGGAACTTGGAGGTCTTCTAGTTGAACCTCATGCTCAGACATGAGACCATGTATCATTCTGGACAAATTGCTGTCCAATCGCTTCTAGAAAACCTCCATTGATGGAACATCCACAACTTCTCAAGGCAAGCCATTCCACTGGTTTATTGTTTTCAGTCAGCAAATTTCTCATTCATTCTAGTTCGTTTCTCTCCTTGAATAGATTCCATCCATTGCTTCTTGCTCTGCCTTAAGGTGTTTTGGAGAATAGGTTGACCCCTCTTCTTTTTGGCAGCTCTGAGATATTGGAGCACTGCTATCATGTCATTCCTAGTCCTTCTTTTCATTAAACCAGACATACCCAGTTCCTGCAACCATTCTTCATATGTTTGGGTTTATATGGGTTTCATTTGCGTTCAATTTCCAAAGTTTAGCAGAAAAGTGGAAAGAAGAGAAAGAAAATAGAGCTGTATTTCTGTTCTGTACATAGTCTTCATCATATCCTTGAGTTTTCTACCAAATTTCAAGCAAACCTGTATTAATGCTGCTGTGGTTTCTGGGCTGCCTTGATGAATGAGTTTGTCCCTGTTTCATCTAATATCCCCTCTATGAATTGGACAATTAAGTTTCTTTCATTCCATCCCACATCCTGAGCTAACAACTGAAACTCAGCAGCATACTCCCACACTGAACACTAACCCTGTTGTTGGCAGAGAATCTTATGGTTGGCAGCCACTCACTTGACCAGATCTTCAGATTTATCTCTGAGGCATGCCAGAAAACTAACACAGTAGTCCTAGTCCAAGCTCTGTTTTGAATAAGATAAGGGGTTACCCATTTTTCAGCTTCCTTCTTCAAAAGGATCAGTATAAATCCTACATGGATTTGATGATGGAAGGTCATTAGGAAGTGTACTGATCACATTCAGCAAGAAAGGCACCAACGTGCCTACCGTTCCTGTCCTAATGTTTTTCTGTATTTGTATTCAATTTTATATCCAATTCATACTTATATATATTACCTAACATGTAATTGACAAAATAAATACATAAATAAAAATTTGCTTTTCATCCTGTACATTAGGCAAGGAAGGTGATCCTCAGCATCAGAGGGTTGAATCTATTACAGCTGCTTGAATGAAAGCTGCAGAACCTAAGCTGGAACTATCACAGGAAGCAGTGGGCTTTTTCTGGCCTACATGCTGGGTTTTTCAACTGGGCAGTTTATCTGGGTCAGCCCTGGGTTTTGATACTGGAGCAAGGCATTAGCAACTTGATCAGCATTTATTGGAATTGACGGAGGTCTGTACTGGTAATTTAATTCTTGGTCTGAAGGCAACAGGTTTTTTTCCAATAGCAATGACTGTGAGGTCAAATCAAGCTGCTAGACTTTACAACAAGGTTAATAAATAAATCTGGGCTCTCCAAAGGTTTAATCTATTATTCAAGAATTTACTTACTTGGCAGGAGACTCTCAAACATGACTTTGGTTGGACTAGACTTTGTCTTGCAGACAAGATCAAAATAATAGATGGAAAGTGTTCAACCTCTGTAGTGCAAAAAAAAAAAAAAGCAAAAACTTTTCTATGGATCTGCCTCCAGAGTTTATATCCTAATTTTTTTCCACCCACTTTTCTGAATTAACAGATTCTTGGGGATTTATCCCTTTTGATATTTTACATAATAATCCTTACTAAACTAAGAACCACAGGATGCCAGAAGATGCACCCCTTTTACTAAGCACTCCTAATCACATCACAAATTGTAATTATGATATTAAGATCCAGTCCCATTGTAAAGCTGTGGGCATGGTTCATACTTCTTTAGTGCCAACTCTAGGCATTCAGTATGTTAATGCAAACAATGTAGGTGAAACCACTGGATGATTCATTGATTTGGGGACAATATCATTAATATGCTGATATAGAGTTATATTTTTTGAGCAAGGCAGTCCAAGTGAGGTTACTGCGGTCCAATCCCAGTGCCTTAATTCTACCAAGACTGGGTGATTATGGATTATGGACATTAAGAGCCACCTAAATCTAGGAATTGATTGGATAGCATCTCCCCTTTCAAGAGTAGTGAGCAATTTGGGGCAGGGTGATTCTTCCTAGACTCATACCTTTTGCTCAATGAGCTTTTGTACAGCTTCATCCGGTGTGCCAGTTGCACCCTTTTCTAAATCAAGGGGCCTTTCAGACAATCATTTGTGCCTTATTCATTTCATGGCTGAATTACTGTAATGGCCTCTACATGGGGCTGACCTTGGAGACTACTCAGAAGCTTCAAGTATTCTTTGTAGTGGTGCCTGGTTGCTTAAGGAACCATCAATCTTTAGTGAATAATAAACCTGACCTCTAATCAGTCTTGGTTTCATTCTACAGAGGTGTAGGCATAACTACATGTACAAGATAGCTTCTTACTGTAGACATCAGAATGTCTCCAGGGAAAGGAGAAGGCCATCTCACTTTCCCAGGAGCATTCCTATCTGTGCACCATCCAACCAAAAATAGAAGCAACTTAGGCAAGGAAAAACTTCAGACAAGGAAAACATAAGGTACCCCTATCTCTTATAACAGCTTCTGAGGCAGTTTTGTGAGACAAGAAGCTGGCTACAGGATGTCACAATGTTCCTTTTATTAGGCAGTCATCCATCTAAGTTAAGCATCTGTAGCTATCCATCTCGACACCTTGGGTTAATCCCTATGCATTGGCAAGGAAAAACTGAATGTGAAGAAAAAGAGAAATATGCAAGCAAGGTAATGCAGGACAGAGATAAAGAAGAGACCTGACTGGAAGGCAGGCAGCTCTGGGGATTTAGCACTTTTGGCTCTGATATATTATGTAAATCTTTTTTTTTAATTTGGAAGCCGGTTTTTGAACTTTGCATTTTAATAATTGATATCACAGTTCAACATTTTTTTAAAAAAAATATTATGAGGATTTAGCTGTGTGCACAAGAAAGAAGATCAGCTTCCTGTACATATCATGTAAAAGCCAGCTCCAGAAGTTATGGGTTCTTCATCTGGAGATATTATTTAGAGAAAATGAAGATGATTCCACTTCCCCCAATCTTTGGGACAACAAAGAAATATGGCATAACACCATATCCTTGGCTCCTTATCGCTCCAAAATGGAGGAATAAAACTCAGCAAACATTGGGCAATTGTTAGAACTTGGCCTCCATAAACTTTTGAATTAAGTAGACAGAGCAAAATATTTTCAAGGCTTTCATTTTCCAACAATAAATCCCGGTGAATTATTGATCCCTGCATTCTCTTGCTGTTTTCTTCTTTGTGATAAAAGGAAAAATAGTAAAATTCTTATAAAGTGAGATTTATTCTTCCTTATCTTTCTAAACAACAAAAAGCTTCTGCCTAATAAATATCACCCTCCCTTATTCATATACTGTATCTTTTCAATTTTTCAACTTCATCTGGAGAAAGTGAGCCAGTTGCAGATAGATTATCTGTTTACAATATGTGCATGGGGCAATCTATCTGTCCTGCCATGTCCTTCTTATCTCTATTGAGCAACTAAAAGTACTGCTGTAAGATTGCCAAGTCTCAAGTATTGGAATCAATATTCAAAGACTAAGGGCAAATCTATGACCTTCAGGTTGATCAGTACCCTTTAATGGGTTCTCCTAAGTGTACAGTTGGGCTGCAATATGTTTCAGGAAGGAGGCTATATGAGTTTAGATAAAGTGATGGGAAAGATAATGAGAATACTTTGTTTTTATTACATGCCTTTTTTCTTTTCTTTCAAAAATTGTTTATGGTATAAAATCCTAAATTAATTCGGTACATACTTCTTGTGAAATATGAGGTTCATTTAACTAATCTTTCTATTTCTCTATTTAGCATCATACTTCCAATTTAAAAGGAAAAAATAAATATCTAAATTGTTTTTCCCCAAGACCTGTTGTTTTGACTTGATTTAGCGAAGGGCTAAATTATATAGAAAGGAACACTATATCATTAAAACAAGTTCCAAAATGACTGGGTGTCTTAATCAAAATCAATGCCGGTATTGTATTGTGAAACAAACCAATTAAATTCATGAGCTGGATTTAGGAAACCAGTTTAGAATTCTTAGATAGAATTCAAATTTCTATCAGCTAAGCCAAGAAAAAAAAATAAAAAATAAAATTCACACTCATTCTGTAAAAAATTTAAACTTTTTTTTGCTCTTAGTCACAATGGTTAGAGGATTCTCAAATTGTAGTCACATAGTTTTTTTCAAATACATTTAAATCTAAAGTAATGTTACTAATTTGTTCCTAGCTGTTCCAGTCTGAAGATTGGGAAGTTCCTATTTGCTGTTGAAAAACTATAAGAGAAAGAAGAAAGCTAGATTAACTCCATTCATAAATAATGAGATTTGCATATTTAACTCTAGCAAGTGGCTTTGGCATTTTAATTCTCTGAATAAACCACAATATCCAGAAAGGAAGGAAGGAAATTTAGTAGAATGAAAATTCTAAGCTAACCGATTAGTGAGAATTGCAAATGTGTTCAGTTCCCGAAGGAAACATATTGTTTTATATAAACACAACATTGCACAAGAATCCAAAACCTGTAATGTATTTTAAGGCTGTGAATGCTTTGACATCAGCCCCTCTTTTTCTAATCAGCAGATACTCCTGCTTTAAGAGTTATTTTCATTTTAAATAAGTGGATAACTTAAAGGAACACAAAGTAAAAAGCATTTGTTCCAAATCTTTTTCAAAGAGTGCCTAACCCCACATTTTTCTGTTATTAGCCTTCTACACGGTTCAGAACATGCTCAGTATGTTTTCCATGAAAAATTTCACCCTCATAATATTTTAGCATCACTCACATTCTGAGAATCATTTTCCTTGTTCTTATTCACCTAGTAATTGGGCATCAAGTAAAATTCCAGAGCCGTCTAGATGCAAGAGCCACAGCCCAGAATAAGATTGCAACATTAGCACTCTGATTCTGGACAAAAAGAAAAACATGGCGTTGGAGCCAAAGAAAATTGCAGCCTTTGTTTTCCTCATTTTGGACAGAAACTAGAAACAGATCTATTCAAAATTAGCACTGCTGACCCCTAATAGGAATGAATTACATGCTAGCATTACTTCTTCCCTAATGAGGAAAGAAAGTAGGAGATAAAAGGCTACGGGCCTACTTTTTAAATAGATGGGAGAGCATGACTGTTCAAGAAGCTGCCTCAAAAAATCCAGAAGCTTCTTTGCAAAAGAAGCTTCTTTGAGTTGGCTGAGTGTATTTGCACAGGTTAAAAACATAAGATGAAAAAGCTTCGATCATGTTGTAATTGTGAAAAGCCTAGTGCCCTTTTTCTGCCTTCTAAATGGCCCAGGATTTTTTTTTTCCTATGAATTTGGAAATCTGTAGAAAAATCAACCGGGCTGGAAATCAGTTTCCAAAAGTAGATTTACACCTAGTCCAGTAAGTCTACCTGCCACAGTGCTCACATTTAACTAGTGTCTCATTCTTTTCATTTAATGTCTGGGAGATGGGCCAAATTTGTTGTTTTCCTCCTTATGTGGAAACAGATGGATGGAATTGCATCAACAAATTCTAGGACTAATATAGTCCAGTAAAGCAAGCAAAACAAACAGCACATCCTGAGCAGCCAGTAAACCTTTTTTTTTTTTTTTACATAAACTGATGAGCTCCTGAAACACGTTGGGAAAGCATCTTCTCAATCACCAGAGATGACAGCTCTTTAAGGTATCTATCAGTTTCATGACTGTTTCCAAGGCAATAAAGAGAAGGAAAAAACCCAACAACAGCAGCACTTTACAGCTTCAAACTTGACACAGAGAAACACAAGCAATTCCCATCTCCTATGTGAATGTATACACTCCCAATGATGCACACAGCAAACCTGTTTCATAAAAACACATACAACTTGTGTTGGTATAATTCCACCCACCTATAAAAGTGCATTTTCCATCACTGCAAGCACCAACCATTTCTGCCTACAGTTTGCACAGAAAAGAGGGATAGATACCTTACATTTAATTTTCTCTTTCGCTTAGCTGGTCTGGGGTAATAATTAAGGGATTGGGAATTATTTTAACATTTGGATAATTATTTTAATA
>JANHFP010007011.1:6122-17044 GCA_032468135.1 Calamaria suluensis
TGCAATTTTTTTACAAAAATTATTTTTTTTTCTGTACTTAAAATTTTTACAATAAAACCTTGTGTGGAAAAAAAAAAAAAGAACAATACAAATTCTACATTAATTGCAAGCATGGGAGTTCCGTGTTGTTGTTGTCAATGGTAATATATATTTGGGTTTGTTTGTTTTTTTACTAGATTTGGGTCACACCATTTATTATTATATAATGTATTTTTCAAATCTAAATATGCAAGAATGGATTTTTTAAAAAAAAACAAAAACAAGTCCATTATTTACTATTGTGATTGAGGCTGTATCTGATCTCTTCTTTCTTCTAGGTTACGTAAACCAAATCAAACTGTCACACAAGAACTTTTGACATGTGTAATTTTATTAATGTTTGAATATTGCCTTTTTAGTCTGCTGAAATAACCCTGCACTCTTAGAAAACATGGCTCCTAGAATCCAATCAAATAAACTGTGTGTTTGGGAGGGGGTATTGGAGTTACAGGTCAGAAAATTCCAGCTTGTGAGTGACAAGCACACATCCAATCCCTCCCCGCCTTACCTAAATAAGAAAAGATGTTAACTCTGATATATAGGGAACAAAATATTCTGAAGCTTCAAAAAGGTCATGAAAGCATTTAGTGGCCTTGGCTGGTTATAGTAGTAAACAATCACAAGTCATAACCACAATATTGCTCCTAGTTATTTCAGCTATAACTTGCAGGGCTTCAGCCCCAGACAAACCAGATGAAATATGTTGCTTCAGGTCTGCTCTGATAGATCCCTCTGAAATATCCACATTATTGCTTTTATTTTATTATGTACCACACTTCATAACTGTACACTGCAGAATACAATAAAATCCGCACAACACTGCTTTAAGTACTTATTAAATAGGTCAAAAAGTTACCATAACAAATAATTTGTTCTACTCAGGGTCCATTAATAACATATCTTGTTGTGACTCTAATACAAAAGTGGGGGCAGGAGAAACATTGCAAAAAACACCTTACGTTCTGTTTGCTTCAGTGTGGACAGTAAATGCTATACACACAGAATGTTGTTTGAAAGATTCCTCTGGACTCTTGGAGATAGAACCATACAGCAGAGTGATAATACTGTTACACAGTTAACCAATAAATTGTGTAAGATAGACAGGGAATAACAAGAACAGAGACCTATATGCTGGGCAAGATGCCAGCGGAGATAAAATCTGAAGACAGATGCACAGCAAATGAAATAGATGAAGTCGAACATTTATTTTCAAGGACAGTTAAACTTGGTAAGACATTTTGTATGCAAGAGCAAGATTACAAAATGAAAGAACTGTCCATTCTACAGGATAGAGAAACTTCAGGTCACTCTTCCCCAACTTGCAGCATTGGAACTACAAATTTCATATCCTCCAGTCAACATAGATCAGTGATGGCTAATCTTTTTGGCATTGTGCGCCAAAAGTGTGCTGAGCATGGGATGGGGTCACGCGCACGAGTGTTCATACCCATAATTCTATGCGCCCCCCCCATTCATGTGCACGTGACCCTCCCACACTCCCCCCGCTTTTGGCACGCAATGGCATGGTGGGCCCACTAGGCATGCCTTCCCCACCAGCCTGGAGGCCCTCTGGAGGCTGGAAATAGCATGTTTCCTGACTTCTGGTGGACACAGAAGGCCCAAAAATCAGCTGAGGATGTGTGAGGATGTGCACTGGAGCTCAGCTCATGCCCACCAATATGGCTCCACGTGCCACAGATGGCACTCGTGCCATAGGTTAGCTATCACTGACACAGCTGTTGGCAGTGTACCAATCATAAAGGGCACCAGATTGGGAAAGGTTGTCTTTGAATTTAGGTTCTGGAAGTCCTATGGCTTTTGGGTTAGCTTGTTGCTTTGTTTCTGGTCCCATAATTAAATAGTATTTAAAGTGTTTAAACAATGTTGTCTCTTTTATATAGAGATTTACATATGTCAACATAAATCATTTAGGCAACTAGTTTAAAAATGAAACAATTACATAATTATGCCTAGATTTTTGGTTAATAAAATATACAAATATAAAAAATACACAAGTGTCCTCAGTATAGAATGGATGGTGATATTATGTTTATGGTTGCTAATAATTAGCCACATTAACAAAATTGTGTTTGGCAATTTTTTCCACCTATCAAGACCTTCCCTAGGACTTGGGATAGGTATGTTCAAGGTATTGGTTTTCATCTATAAAGCCCTACGTGGTATAGGGTGAAGTTACTTACAGAACTGGCTTCGTCCCTTCACATCAGCCCATTTAGGCAGGGAAAATATCCTACAGACCTGTCAGTCAAAGAATTTCAACTGGCAGGGTCTAGAAAGAGGGCCTTCCCTGCATTGTGGAACACCCTGACTTCAGAGGTGAGGAAAGCACTCAATCTTTTGGCCTTCCATAAAAGGATCAAAACTCGGAAATCCAACTTTTCCTGTGAGATACAGAGGTTCACGCAACCATGGGGCTGGCTGGCTCCAGGAAACCTCCCCACATACACCTGCATTAACAACTGCTAACCAATCATCTTGGAATTCTTCTTTTGAAATTTTATAATGTTATTTTTATGATTTTAAAACTTTTTAATCTTAAATTATTCTGATTTTAAAGTTAATCTTGTTGATTGCTTTGTACATTGCCCAGAGCTCCTGTCTGAGGGAGCTGGGTGATTATGAAATACGAAATATAAGTAAGTATGTTGCACGTAATAACTTTAAAGATATAATCACAGGATATAAGTGTTCCAAGTAAAGCTGCCTTTTGCAATTGACTGCTGATTTTTTTCAATGCTGATGGCAATCAAGTGGTGTTCCAGATGTTTCTACACCCATGTTGCCTATTACTATACCCTTTGCTTTCTTTTGCCACACTCATTCTACTTCTGTTTCAGGTCTTTTGTTATTTTCTCCAATTCTCTTTCTTTTTTCCTTTCTTTTTTGTCTCTGGGTACTGTAATGTTTACCAACTAGACTTTTTGTCTTTCTTATTGACACTTATTTATTATGGGCTGATTTGTGCCCAATGGCTGTCTATTTGAATTCTAAAGTCCCAGAGCACATTAACTTCTTGATTTTTTACTATTTATTATTTTATCTATTTTATGGTTTTGCTTGTAGGCAAATAGTTCTTGTAGATATTCCAATATACCATTGCCGCTACTTTGTCTTGCTATTGTTTGTAGTCAATCTATATGCAATCTTGTGGAAGTAGCTAACTAAATAATCTACTGTTTCTTCAGCTTCTCTGCAAAAGTAGTATTTGCTGCTATTATTTGCTGCTATGTTATTATTTCCAGTGCTACCGTGGTCTTCCTTGTTTCTAGGTGATATTTCTTGAACAGATAATCTTTGGTCTTCCTGTTCTTTGGCTTTTCTTCCATCTGCTCTAACTTGCTTGCATCTAATTTTAACATGCTGAGTGTATTTTCCAACTTGATTTTCCATTTTGGTAGTGCATTAGTTACCTTTTTGTTTGTTTGTTTGTTTGCTGAATGCAAGGTATTCATTTATAACTACAGCCATTCTGTACATTAGTTGGTTTGTTTCTTGAAGTGATTTGTGCTTATATTTGATATTACAATATTTACAAATTTTGATACTTGTGCCAATTGTTTCTTAAGAACCATCTTAATGAACTCAGCATTATTCTGTTGTTTTTGTGCCGTTCTAGGTGCTGTTATTCTTTGTTTCAATTCTTCTTATTTTTAGTGAGATAGTTTTGCTCTTTCTGAGGAAAAGGCATAGATGGTGCCTAGTTTGTGAATGAAAATGATTCCACAATTATGAATGAAAATCCTGGCTTCCTCCACTGCCAACTGTCCCTGATCTGCTTCTACAGTATGAGTTACTTCTGACAAGGCTTTTATTTCTTTGCCCTGACTAGATCTTTGCAATTGTTCCTTCTATGAATACAAGGGAATGTTATACTATCCTAGATCTGTCCACTGCAGGATGAAGGCCTCTTTCTTGAATCTTATGGACTGAAACCTATAATCTGCTCCAGTGCTTATTGGCATAAATATATTTTCAACTTCTTGGTCTAGAAGAGACCACTCTCTCTGAGAGAAAGTGGTTACCTCAAAATCATCCAATCACTTTCATCCCAAGGTTCGACTACAACCTGAATCTTCCCACTCTTAACCTTAACATGTATATTGTCTCAATCTCTCTCTCTCTCCCTCCCTCCCTCCCACATACACATACAGATATAACACAATTAGAGACTGTAGCAGAGGCAAAATGACAATAATTAGTTCATTACTGACAACCAAAGTAAATGTCACAAAAGCAGAATGCCATTTGTGTAACAAAACATATCTGGAAGTTCCTCTCCTCTGTTTCCTCAATATCTCCAAATCCTCATATCAGAGGTCTACGGGCAAAGAGAGAATATCGCTTCCCCATTCCAGAAGTAGGAATTTCCGCTCGTATAAACTCTCATCTAAACTTTTTCCATATTTTTTTTATTTTTGTTGGTCATGTTGAGATATTTTGTATAAAGTACACTATAAATAATTACTACACAAAGAATAGACAAACTGGAAAATAGAGTACAGAAAGCTGAATAATCATGAAATGTATTAACTATTGTACACTCCATCATAATAATCCTACTATACACTTTACAAAACTAGGACTCATGAGATGAGCTAATATTACTGTTCAAAGTGTCAGAATTTTGTTCCTGAAAAACATTGTAATTTATTTAATGGAAAACACATGTAATATGGAATCTGTTTAAAATGTAATGCTACTCACCACAGCCTGGAATCAGCAAAGATTTAATGTATAATTGAATCTTTTCAAAATCCTTTAGAGAGTCCAGCCTAGGTTTGGCACTACATACATTCCCCATAAGAATACTTGTCTAGAACTTCTGTGCCCAGTGTGAGAAAGAAAAGATGACATTTGGGATATTCCAGATTTCATTGGTTCTCGTGATAAACATTGAAATGCCTTCTCAAGAGTGTAGGGGAAACACCCAGTGCTGTCGATTTAGCCATTGAGGAAGGGAATTCACTAATATGATTTGGCTTTGAAAGCGATTTTAGGAACAGATGCTAAAATGGGGGGCCCCATCATAAAAACACAAACACTGAAAGTAAACATGCAAAATCAAGACAATGAAACCAATTACTAATAAATTACATTAACAAGAGGAGTTTTTTTAAACTGTAGCATGTAGGATATTAACATGTGAAGCGCCTATGAATACTCACTGCTACTGGTATGCATTAAGTGTTGTAATTGGTTTAAATCAGCATGGGCCATCTGTCTTTAATACTCTTATTACAAAGCAGGAAGCAGAGAACTATTAGAGCTACAGTATAAGCTGTAAGATCTTTACTCGTTCTTAAATCATTTAAAAATAATGAGAGCTTTAGCCTTTATCTAATTAACGAGTGCCTTCTTTGAATTAGAAAAACTGTATCATTTAGCCCACGGTTGTTTAGTAAATTGGCTTGGTGGCACGTAAGCTAATGCAGGGTAGCAGTGCAGTGTCTTGTTCCTGGATTATTACTTGAATTATAATTCAATGATCACCTTAGATCATGGGCTATTCATAAATCAGGAAGCTGACATCAGATGAAAAATTGTATTAATATATGAAACTTATTATATAGTACAAACTGCTCTCTTGATAAATTACATTGTTCAGGCTTGACAATGATTGCATTTAAAACATTATTCCAGTTTGCTGTTTTACAGACTGAAACCTCTTCATGAAAAATTTACAGTGCTCCTCTGTGTTTTGGAGTCAGAGGGCAATAGTAGCAAATGGCAGACATAACACCATCCTTTAGATTTGCTGGCAGCAGCTGAGGACAGAAAACACTTTTAAGTGCAGGCGTGAGGGGAGGAGGAGAACCCTCAGATGTGCCCTTAGAATCTACATATCTAGTTTTATGAAGATACTAATTGTCCTCCGATGCAGAAGCACAGTAAATAATGAAATTTTAATTTCAGCTTTCTGGATTGCTTTCTTCCATATAGGTGAATGTTTCTCAGGAATTTATAGCTGGAGGAGCAGGAAAATAAAGGGGCAAACCCATGAAGTTTAATTTGAATTGAGACTGAGCTCCTCAGATGATGCGTTATGACAAATGCTTTTTGCCAAGGCTGACTGGGTTACTCATGCTGCAGTTCCATATTATTTACATTAATTACATGAAGGCTGCTTTGTTAATGGTACATTCTGGTGTGGGTCGCAGCGTGATATGCTAATGATCTCAGAAAAATCTGCCTCTTCAATATTTATGATAATTTGTAAAGGGAAATAGGATTGTCTTTATTCCTTCAAGAGAATGAACAAAAAAATTAGAACGCAAACAATTTATTCACAGGGAGAAGCAAGAGGTTCTAATCGGGAGACATTTTAGGCTTCTGTACAGAAAACAACCATCTTGTTGTTGGGGATTTTATCATGCTATCTTGCAAAATGCTAACATGGCAGGCCATTGGAAACTGCAATGTGAAGATAATCACTTAACTGAGAGAAAACAATTTTGAAGGTTTCAGAAAACCCCAATTCTAGCCTCCTACAAATTGAGTCAAAGAGTTTTCCCTTCCTCTGATGGCTTCCAGTTATTAACATTCCAAATGGAACAAAAACAGATTTTAAAAAATCCCTTCATTCATGACAAATAAAGTGCCCAATCATGTTATTATTTGGTTGAATCGTGTTTACACGCAGATGACCGAAACTCTAACTTCAGCCATTTTCCATCTATACATTTCACACTCGGGAATAGGATAAGGGATATGGTCTTAGCCATTATCAAAATTCAAAAATGGGAAAGAAGACCGCAGAGTCTCCAGAGTTAGTAAACTATAGTTCCTTGCCAATATCAGCCCATGTGGCCAAACATAAAAGATACCGGAAGTTGAAATTCCAGCAATGTTTCGAGAGCTACCAGCTCCAAATAAATTGCAATGCACACAATCATTTTCTAATTTTTAAGATTTACATAAGGCAATCTTGGTTATCCTTTCACTAGAAGTGATTCATGGTATTGCAGATCACTCTAATATGGATTGATTTGCCATCACTGCTATTTAAGTCAAGTCAAGCCTTGTAATAGTACTGAAGAATCTAGTATAAAACCCAGTTAAATGTCCAGCCACAGGTAATTAGTGCTTGTGAAATATCTCTATTCAGTAATTTGATTGAAACTGGTCAATTATAAATATGACATAGAGGAATTGATTTAAAATCACAATTTCAGTATCAATTACAAATAAGTATTTCTCCTCCTGAAATTGTTACTTGAATTGTGGGAGCAGAATCATCTTACAATTGCCTAAGAAGAATAAAAGGCTATATAAGTGATTGAATGTATCACATATACATACACTTATACATACAATGTAAATGGATATAGGCCTTGCAGCTGAAAAAATCAGATTTAGCCTTTAATGATTAGCTCGCACACATTTTGTTCCTTACTAAACAGATGTCAAAATGACAAAGCTTACGTTGTAGTGTCAGATTCAAGCTGTGTCCCATCCAACTATACCATGAGGTTGCACCTAAGTACTTGGATTTCCTTGTCTGGAAGGGTCTGTTCACATGTCAATGGGTGTTTTTTTTTTTGTATGCTTTAATAGCATTTCTTTTTTAAAGAATACACAAAATATGGTGTTTGAGCATTCACTAAAATGTTTTCACTTGGCAGAACAAAACTCATAATGGTTTGAAATTGAATTTAATAGACTATGGATGATTATAAACTATATATTGCGATATTAGAAGGCTGCGAGATGGAATTGTCTTTCCCCATCTGTTTCTGCCAGTCACACCTGATCCAATAGAAAGGATGTGTTCCAAGTACCATCAACTAAGGAGTGTCGGCTGGTGGGGACCAGAAAGATAACCTTCTCTGCCTTAGCACCAACTCTTTGGAACATAATTCCCCATGAAATTAGATGGGCTCTGTTTCTGCTGGCCTTTTGTAAGGCTGTGAACACTTGGTTGTGTGCCCAAGCATGAGGTTGGAACTATGTGAAAGAGTCCATTTCCTGGCTGTGTTATTAACTCTTTGGATGATGCTCAGCTGCTAAGCCACTTAGAATTGCACATGTGAAAAGGAAAGTTATAGGAATGAATGGTTGAATGGTTGGTTGGTTGGTTGGTTGGTTGGTTGGGAGGTCAGCAATATATCATTGTTCTACTAAGCTTTTTGGGATGTTTGTATATTATACTGTTTTTATTATTTCTACTTTAGTATTTAACTAGACATAATGAACAGCACTGGAATACTGATTATGTTGCATGGGAGTTTGTTAAATTTGAGGCTTACTGGTCTTCCCCTAGCAGAACTCTTTATCTCAAAGGCTTGCAAAGGGCTAAAGCAAAAAGTTGGTGAAACTAAGTGGCATGTGGAAAAGCTGTAGAGGTCAGCATTTCTTTTGTTCACTGCTTCTCTTTACAACTAGCATTTTATCCCCATCCAGTTGCATTTGGTCTTGCTTTACAAAGAGTCACAATAGGACTGGCTAGCTACAGTACATAGAGGTTATGCCCAAATTCCTTGTCATAGACCTTCAGAAACATGGTCTGAAAGAAACATGCAAAAACAATAACCTTTTCTTATGAACTAACAAACATACACACAAGCACACAGACAAGGTGTATCTCTTAATAGAAGCAGTGGGTGAAGGGTTTGAATTACAGTGAGAAGGAATAATTGTCCACGAGCAGAAAACACAGAATGAGGCTCAGATTCTCTATTCAGAAGCGTTTCTGAAAATCAACTATGTAAAAAAGACAAAAAAGTTATCCTCTATATTGACAATTTTCCACATAGATTGGTCTAAGAAATGATCAGGATACAAGAGCTTCAGTTTATGTGTATGTGTGCACACCAGATATAATGTTTTATGCAAATACAAAAATGGAGATGGCTACTGAGAGGAAAAATCACCTCTTTGTGCTCTTCATACACAGCTACAATGTAGACATGGAAATTTGAGTCCTCAACTGAGATTTATTTATTTATTTGTTTGTTTGTTTAATTATACGCTACCCAACTCCCAAGCAGGAGGTCCAGGTAATTTACACTTAAACTTCTTATATTTGAGGCAATCTTTGTGAGTGTCCAGCCTTCAACTTTAGACACACTTAAGAAATAATCATTGTATGCATCTATCCTGATCTTTAAAACACCTTTCAGTACTTTTCTTAGTTCTCCTGATCAGTAATATAAAGTAATGTAAACAGTAATGTAAAGAAAAACAACAACAAAGGTTTTGGCTTGTTTTTCTCCAATACAAAGCACTGCCTTATAAAGTAACATATGCGGAAAAAGATCCTGAGCATGCAGTTTTCACCAAAGACTATTACACTATTAGGAAATAATTCAGATTTTACAAAAAGTCACCCCTAAACAAACAAACAAACAAACCAGAAACAGCGTGTTTATGTCAAGTAAGAGGATGTGGACTTTTCACCAGCCTAAACAAAACCAGGAATACCAATCCAACTCTTGGATTTTATCTGTGGTTTCTCTAAATTTCCAATAAATAATCCTAATTTCTTTCCATGCCAATGTAGAAATTTACTTTCAAATAATTGAATATGAGCAAAAAGAGTCCAAATTTCTTTCCATGCTAATGTAGAAATTTAGCTTCAAATAATTAAAAAATAAGCCGAACAGCAGTCTGCCAGAAAGCATTCGTAGGCATGGGAATATAGAGAGAATGGTTATTAAGCACACAATTATAGCAGCTTTGATGCAACAGCAATTTAAAAAGAAAGCAAATTCTAAAATGTTTGCCATCCGCTGGTTTTAACTACCAGGTTCCTGACCTTCATTCTAGCCTTGTCTTACTGATATCTAGGATTGGTCTGATGAAGAAAGGTTAAAGTGATAGGGTTATTTCATTAGTAATAAAGAGTAATGATGAGTCACAACAGCATCCACCTCCCTTGCCCAAAAAAATAAAAATAAAATAAATCTACTTTAGGTCCGTGCACCTTTGCTCAGTGAACAGCGACTCTACATGTGCTAATTGGGAATGGAGAGATAAAGGTCATGTACAAAAACAATAGGGGATATAAAAATAATGCACAGCAAAGGAAACAGAAACATCTCCCAGTTGTCAAAATGACAGCTGCTAGAGAGAAATGAGGGTGTCAAACACAAATATCCCCTTGGCACAAGGCTACGTAGCAAGAAACTGTGTCAGCTGGTACTATGCAAGTGGATGCTATCTATGCATTTCCTTACTATGGGTAAGGAAAGATATAAATTATGGTAGTTCGAGTTCTTGAAAATTGCTCACATGTTACTTACCATGGCACAATTCTCCTTGAGTTCATACATTTTTGGGGGCATATGTGTTAATCATCATACATAATTTGTGCTTTCCTATGCTATTATTGAACAGTGCAATTACCATAAGATATTACGAAAGAAATAAAGTATTTCTGAGTAGTAAGAGTATTAACTCTGTTGATATTTAACATAGTTCCAATCAAGTATAGCAGTTTCTTTACATAGTATATATATAAATAGATATTCTCTGAGTACTCCTACTCAAGAATATCTATGAGCTTACAGTACATAAATCAGTATTGGAGGATGTTGATCTAGAATGCATTATCCTGAAATCAATTTGACTCGCATGAAACAGAAACACCAAACTTGTCTTATGGATTTCTAAGAATGCACTTGTTTTACCATGAGTTCATTATAGTTCCCAGAATGTACGCAATGATTTTCTGAGACATTTTTTCCCAAATGTGTTTAATATTAGAATAATATTTCCCCTTTTCCCCCCAGGAAATCAAAGCATATTATAAGGAGAGCTTTCTTCATTCTCACAATGGCATCCAATGTCTTAATTTAATTTAATTTAATTTATTAAATTTATATACCGCCCCTCTCCTTGCGGACTCGGGGCGGTGTACAGCC
>JANHFP010007014.1:7947-18366 GCA_032468135.1 Calamaria suluensis
CCTCAGCCAGCAAAGCTGGCTGAGGAATTCTGGGAGTTGAAGTCCACAAGTCTTCAAGTTGACAAGACTGTTGGAGACCCCTGGTTTAGTGAACACTCAGGTTACGATGGTGTAACCCCCTCCCTAGTTGCAAGCAGCCATCACATTTATAATGGTCACACCACTATGGTGTCACATGATTGACATTCCTGTACTTTACACAGCTGGAGTCTGACAAGCAGAATCAATGGAGAATGCAGAAATAGCATTGCTAGTCACTGTCCTGTGATGCCTCACTTAATGACCGCAGCACTTAACAGCCAAAGGACTACCTGCACTACCTTCACTAATATTTCAACTGATGCGTAACAGAATGCCTCTGAACATTAATTTGCTTGTTCAGAAAAGCTGACATCTTTGGTTGAGTATTTGTTTGGAAAAGCTGGGAGACCCTGATCTTAGAAGCTGGAAAGCCTAATTTTACTTTCTAAGAGTTGTTTTGAATATAACTTGTGGCAGTTTCTTGCCTTTTATTTTTCAGAAACAACTGACTGCAAAAGGGGACTGTAGACTAAAACATATAAAGAATGGTTGTAGGAACTGGGTATGTCTAGTTTGATGGAAAAAAAGGACCAGGGGAGACAGTGTTCCAATATATCAGGGGCTGCCACAAAGAAGAGCGAGTCAATTAACTGATTAAACAATTAATCAGTGGAACAACTTGCCTCCAGATGTTGTGAATGCTCCAACAGTGGAAGCTCTTAAGAAGATGTTGGATGACCATTTGTCTGAAGCGACATAGGGTTTCCTGCCTGGGCAGGGGTTTGGACTAGAAGACCTCCAAAGTCCCTTCCAACTCTGTTTTTCTATTCTACCGTTTCATATAATACATTTGGAAATAGAGAAAACCTGGGGCACGTTGGGACTGAATACCTTGCTCAGTGTAAAACAAAATCAGGCATGTGTTTTATGTGTTGAAGGGAGCCCAAGTGCTATTTTCTTATCAAAGGAAGTATTTGAGGTTGTTGCCATTCAACACTTGGCCCACGCAAGAGAAGTTGTGGGCAGCAAGTACAATGCTAAGAAATGTCACCCAACTCCCTTACACTCTTTGCACCATCACCAACAGCGAAAGGTTGTGGTTTTTTTTCCACTTCAGTATCAATTGAAACACTTAGCAAAATAAGTTTTAAATCAAGGTAAGAAGAAATAAAGTGAAATAATTTGGTGGAGAGGAAACAATCTGGTGCAGTGGCTAGAAACGGAGAGTCCGTAAGTTCTAAAATCCTTCCTTAGGCATGAAGGAGGCAGTTCCTCTCTCTCTCATCCCTAGGAAGGGAGCAATGGCAAACCACTTTTCAAAAACCTTGCCAATAAAAGTGTGGGGACTAGACAGTCGCCAGAAGACAGCATTGTATTGAAGATAGAGTAGGATTAGGAGGGAAGGAGACAGGAAGAGAGAGAGGGGAGGGAGGGGGAGAGGTAGGAAGGAGAGGAGACAGAAAGGGAGAAAGGAGGGAGGAGGGAAGGGAGGGGAGGGAGGAGATAGATAGGGAAGGGAGAGGAAAGAGAGAGGGAGGGAGGGGAGGCGAGGAAGGAAGGAAGGAAGGAAGGAAGGAAATAGAAAGCCCTGAATAAAATGGGTTACACATTCAGATTATCTGGATTCCTTGCAGTAAAGGAAGGAAGGAAGGAAAATTAAAAAGGAAAAGAAAGAGAGGAAAGAGATTCTTGGAAGAAATCTTTGCCACAAATGTTATGATGTTGTAGAAAAATATAGGGGTTTTTTTCTATTTGAAATGTTAATATGTTTTTAATAAATTATATACACACAGTGTGCCAGGAAGATTTTCCCCTTTTTCTTTGTTATTTGCTATTTTGTTTACTGGATTTTCAAAATGTTTTTGCAATTTATTTTTAAGTAACATCTAGATAAATAAATGAGAAACATCCAAGGGGAAAAAAGCAAAAAAATAAATAAAAATAAAAATGCTAGAAAGCAAGGAAGAATACATGCATAGAGATATTTATTATTTATATAGCTATAAAATGTTATTTATCTTGTCTTGGAGAGATCCTGCCACAAGGCAGTTTTAATCTGCCAGCAAAATGTCATTAAATAGATTTTTCAAAGATGACATGAGAAAAACGAGATTGAAAAAAAGATTCTAGGAAAAGAAAAGTGGATAGGCAGAGGAGACATTTGTTTGTTTTATAAGGTTTTAAGGTTTAAGATTTTAAGGTCTTTATTAATTTATTTTAATTAAACAACATACATAGTAATCAATCCACCTCCTGTTTTCCTCATCACAACAACTCTATGAAATAGGTTGGACTGAGTGAAAATGACTGGCCCAAAGTTACCCATTCAGCTTTCATGTCTAGGGCAAGACTATAAGTCACAGTCTCCTGGTTTCTAGGCAAACACCTTGACCACTACACCAAACTAGCTCTCTAATGATAGAATGCAATGTGATGTTCAGTGAGTTTCTTTGAATGAGCATGATGATCTTAGGTGTTTTCTCATGAAGGGACTCCTCATGTCATTGGCATGTTATTGGTACTATGTGTTGTTTGCTGAGTCTAGTCTTACACATATCAAGATTAGCTTGATTGGAATCAGTTGGACAACCTTAGTCATGCCTGACTTCAGTTTTGGTTGTTTTAATGGGTCTGCTCTAAAAATGACTAAGAATGGATTCATGCCTCTGTCATTCATCTTATATTACAAATCTTGATTTTCTGGGAGGGTGTTAGAAGAGAACAGATGATATCTAGCCAGACTTCTCAAGTACAAAATCCTACTAAAAGGTCTCTTCTTTGAGATATTGCAACGATCAAGCTACACAAGTCATTCATAAGTCAAACGTATATAGGTTTACTTAGAAATACGTCCCATGTGTTCAGCAAGGCTTACTCAAAGGAAAATATGTTTAGTACCACTGTCTAAGCCAAACATAAATCATTCTACATTGTGCTATGTTGCTTTTAAAGCTGGTTGACAGCTTCATTTTGTAAGTGTCTTACCCCTTCTTATTTAATGTAGTATTCTAATTTTTAAAACGTTGCTGTAATGGTTGCCAAATTCACAGAGTATAGCTTTTTATTGCACTCACAAGAACTAAATATAACATACACAATTCCAGGAATTCATAAAAAAAATATTCCCCCACTATTCTGGGTGCCCCCCCATCACTTTTGGCAAAAGAAAGAGTTTTAATGTCTCCAATAGCTTGAGTGTTTCATTCAGCTCTAGCAAGTGAAATAATAAGTATTAGCCTACACTGAATGTGTATATGTGACATATTCCCACTAATGGTTTTCCACTTTTTTTAAAAGCCAAATTTGAGCATCCATTTGCAATTGCATATACTTACTTAGATACTGGCACTTAGTCTAACCTTATCATTGAATTTTTGTCCACCTCTGCACGCTATACACATTTATTATTATTTATTATATTTTTAACTCCAACTTTATTCCTTTTTTGTTGTAAATAACAGTGAGTTGGCCTGTGGCGGATTGACCGTAGCGGGTTATCCTTCAGCAAGTTACCATAGCTATGGCGCATCGGCCATGGTGAATTGGCTGTGGCGATTTGGCTTTGGCAAATTTCCCCATTTCACTTGACAGTCACACTGAAGGGAGGATAAAATACCCCATTTATAAGTCACGCTCAATTTTACACTCTTTTTTGCCACAGATGTTTACCGCATCATTGCAGTTAAGTGTAAGGCTGGCGTGGCAATCCTACGAAATAAAGACTGAATCGGCAGGGTTTTCCAAAAGTACTTTTCTTTATTTCCGAAACTGCATCGACACAATCATACATCTGATCTTGACGAAGCCAACACTGGCTTCATCAGTCATTTCAGAACTTAAACAGGCAACCAGTCAGAGGCCAGCAATTAAACAATCAACTAACCATTGTTAAACTAACCCCACTCGTGCTCCACGTCCGCCTACCGCCACCACACCCATGCTCAGTTAACTATTGTCCCGAGTCCCCCCCCAAAGTATTCGATCAGCATGATTAATGGAATAATCAGTTGCAGGGAAAGTTGTTAGTTGATCCATTCTTACGAAATCCTGTCGGGACACCCAAGGCCCGACATTAAGTGAATCACACAGTCATTAAGTGAACTTGGCTTTCCTCATTAACTCTGCTTGTCCGAAGCTGAATGGGAAAGTTGCAAATGATGATCACATGACCCCAGGAACCTGTAACTCTCATGAATACTTGCCAGTTACCAAGTGCCTAAATTTTCATTCCATAACCATGGGGATGTTGCAGCGGTCATCAGTATGAAGACCAGCCATAAGTCACTTGTACAGTATTGTTGTAACTCCAAACAGTCACTAAATGAATGGTTGAAAGTCGGGAAATACCTGTCCTCAAGAACTTTTCCATGTTTAATTAACATATTATAAACTCCAAGAGATTTAGCAGCAGACATAATTAGGAAGTTCAAATCGGATATTTTTTTCTACAAAAAGAAAGTGTTTTTCAAATGTGCTATTCTTATTATGCTGTTATGTCATTATGAGCCACCCTCAAAAATCAAAGGTACATCATTGCAAGTAGACCTCAACATACAATCACTCATTTAGTCACAATTCAAGTTTACAACAACACTGAAAAATGTGACTTATGATTGTTTTTCTTACCTATGACTATTTCCCCTAGGTCATAGATCAGAATTCAGACGTTTCTCAATTGGCATGAATTTATTATGATTTCAGTATCCTGGGGTCATGTGGTCACTTTTTTGCTAAATTTTGACCAGAGAAGTCAATGGGGAAGCCAGATTCACTTAGCTATATTACTAACTTAACCACAATGATTCATTTTACAACTATAACATAGTCAAAAAATGGACCAAAACTCATTTAACAACTCTCTTGCTTTGCAACATAATTTTTTGACTCAATTGTGGCCATCATCCAAGGACTCCTTGTATATTTTCTGCACTTGAACCAGTAGTAAAATCCTTTTTTTTACTACAAGTTCTGTGGGCCTACCTTAGTGAGCATGGTGTGACTTGGTGGGCATGACAGGGGAAGGATACCGTAAAATCTCCATTCCCACCCCACTCTGCGGCCAGTCAGAAGTTGTATTTGCAGATTCCCTCAAAATGTCTCAAAATTCTACTCAAAATGTCTGCTATCAGATTCTCCAGAATCTGTCGGAACCTGCTGGATTTGACTTGAACCTAAGTGTTATAAAGATTTTATGCCCAAAAACCAGGGTATGAAATCTAAATCAATTCATTTTGGTTACCTTACCTTAAATTAGTACTAAATATACAGAATGTGATTGCCAAAATTTCATATATATTTTTCTCCTTATATCACATTAAACATTGCAGTTTGGCCAGAACCTTTGTGTTGACTGACCATCGCATGCAAGCTCTTTAAAGGGTTCATGCTACTACTGAAATTGAAAACATTTATTCTTGCTTTAAGCAACTGAAAGATGCTGTGGAAATTGTTTCTTTTTTTTAAAAAAAATATTTCTTTAGTGGTCCTTGTAAAACCACAAGATTAAATCAAGCAAGGACTGAGGCTATGAAATCTGTGGCTGAGATATATGCAGTGGGAGGGAATAATATAATTACTTGTAGCTTTTGATAAACATCCCAAATTTTGCTTCAAAGCACAGATGTGGCTCTAATAATCTGAACCATTTGCATTTTTCGATTAAACCTTTCTTGATTGCATTGCATTTGATATGTATATTTAAATCTCCATGTTCAACATTGCACTTTGATAGAGAGCATATTGTTTGACTTTGTTCTTATGATCTGACAAGCTTCATTATATAATAAACTACTTTAAATAAATCTTTAAAGACATAAAAGTGGTCCTGACAAGGAGAGGAAAAAATGCAACACACACAAATGATATATTGGCTAGATGTTCCAGAAGGAGTCAGAATTTGCTTCTTTCTTTCAGGCTCTTCATTCAGACCAAAAAAAAGCACAATAACATATGTTTTGAATAAAGCTGTAAGGCATTTTCCAGTAACCAGGATTGTATTTCAAAAATGAGTAAAGTAAAACAAAAGGAAAACGTGTTTCAACATTTTATAAACTATTGTCACACATTGTTGCACACTTCCTGCTGGAAGTAAATGTGACATTTATAATGCTGTTTTGTGTTCTCTTTTTCTTTCCCCCTCCCAAACCTAACTCTTTCAAAACATAGATGGTATTAGCCACCAGAATGATTTGTACTTGAGGAAACAGTTGGACTAATTAATTCCAACATCAATGATGTGTTAGGTTCCTAATAGTCTTGCGGGAATATGACTCCCTTGCAATTTCTTAGCTCCTTTCCTACATTTGTTCATTTTAGTCTCATCTCCTACTAGTTACTGATTAACAAGGCCAGATTTTGACCATTTGTTGTTAGCAGCATGAAGTTAGCATTGTGAGCCAAAGTTAAAGTTTAGGTCCTGTGTAGTTTCAGCAGAACACATGGCTTACATCTTTCTTTTGCTCTATTTTTGGGATTCCCAGCATACTGCTTGTGGGCATTCCCTTGGCACCTTCTGCCACATATATTTACAAAAATGTTCCTGGCATCACCAGTGCTGTTGTAAATAAAAGAAAGATGAATGGCTGCAACCAATTTTGGAAGTTTGCTTTCTGATAAGTGTCTGTTTAAAACCCTACCAAGGCAGCCATTTTGAAAAAAATGTCAAGTCCCTAAGTGGCAGCCATTTTGTATGAGTGACAAAAGATTTGATTCAAAATGTTGCAGAAGCCAACGGTCTTAGCAATCTGGGGAGACTCCTAATTTTCTTTGTACAGGCAACTTAACAGCTATTTGTTTGGTGACTGTTCAAAGTAACTAATAAATAAATAAATAAATAAATAAATAAATAAATAAATAAATAAATAAATAAATAAATAAATAAATAAATAAATAAAGCATATAAATTTATTATAACTAGGCTAACTAGCAGAAAAATAAACATTGATACAATAACGTCACAGTATAATTTCATTACAATAATACAACAATAGGCAAAAGAGAGAAAATAAATTTACAGCGTGGCAATTAATTTCATCATTACAATAATACAATAGCAGCTAAAAGAGAGAAAATAAATCTGCAGAGTGGCAATTAATTAAGGTTACACGGAACAATCTGCCAGGTAGACTAATGTGAGAGTATTCAATTCAACCTTAATTTGAAATGACAGTCAGAAAGACAGGCTAACTTTACCAAACTCCAAGCAGATTCAATCCAAGGTTCTATGCAAACCAAGATTTCCTTCCAACTCTGTTATTTAAGGAGCTTAGTTACACAATGCCAGCGTTAAATTTGGAACTAGTTAATTCTGCCAGCACGGGAAGGCCTTGCAATAAGTACATTGCCTTTAAACCATGTAGTACAATCGTAATCCTGGAAGGGACCTTAAATTACGACAGCTTGCTGACTGACAGATGTCCACATCCAGTCTGAATTTAAAAATTTCAATTGAAGGAAACCTTCCCTTTTCAGGAAGAGTTGGGTTTAAAGACCCACCCACCCCCTCATTGGTGCTGGTGGCCCTTTTCCGAAACTGCTCCAATTTGTCATTATTTTTATTGAACCCAAATGCCCAGGATTGGATACAATATTCCAAACTGGATCTGACCAGGGAAGAATGATGTTGCTCTTTGGTATGCTAGCAGCTAGGCAATTTCGGCGATGGGTTTGCCTGAGGAGTTCGGTATGCACCTTTATGTCCTTTTACTTGGGGGCATAAAGGTATCTGTCACCTTTTCTCTAGGTACGTGGAATTTTAAAAAAAATTGTTCCATCCTGAAACAGCCTTAGTTCTGCATCTGCATCAGATTCATTCCACTATTCCATTCTCACGCAGAAAACCCCTCGAAACAGCATGCCTCTTGCAGGAACCCCAGCTCCTAAAAAGAAGAGAAAACCTACTAAACTCATTTTAGAATTAACCCAAGAAGGTAAGAGATATCCCATGAGCACACTTTCCTTTTCCAACAATTCCTCCCTAGTACCCAGAAAACGATTCACACACAAAAAAAAACCAAAACCCACAAAAAACCAGAGAGGTTATTTTTACCAGGCAGAGAAAACACTTTTGACGTAATATGTAAAACTACGGTTTTTGATAATTCAAAGAGATGGAAGAAGGGAATTACGGTAAAATTATGGGGACAGCCAAAGAGCAACACACCGAGAACCAAATGTACTGAGATCAACAGGAGAGTATGAAGATCACCCATTTCCCAAAATAATTCCTTAATATCTAGAATATTACTTTTCCAACTTTTCAATTGGAACTTATTACTTATTACTTATTTTTACTGCCCACCTCATTTCCCAGGATCAAGAAAACCATAACTGCTGACAAAAACAGTCAGATCCTGAAGCTTTGGCATATACAGTGTTTTCCTGAAAATAAGACCCTGTTTTATATATATATATATTGAACCCTGAAATAAGAGCTTTGCCTTATTGCCATGTGCTCAAAAGCCCGATGGGGCTTATTTTCAGGGGAGGTTTTATTTTGGGGAAAACAGGGTAATTCAATATCACATTAACATATTTAACATTTAAAGGTTATCCTATTTACACCATATACATTAACACAATTCCCAAAAGACATCAGATGATCTCACATGACCATATCATATCGCTCAATGAACTCTCAATATTTTTTTTTTCATCTCTAGCACAAAAACTTGATGTCCATTCTCTCAAATACATTCTTTGGGAAGGTCCAATATATCCTAAATGCAAGTTTTTTAACAAATCTACTGCTATTGTTTATAAATATTTTTAAAGACGCAAATGCATTTATGGGGCATTATTGGAGATTCCAGCTCTTTAGTCCGTGTTCGGAATATCCCAGGAATTTCCATTAAAAACATTATTAAGATTTTGATAGAGATATATTTATGTTTTATTTATATTATTGGTTTTATTTAGTCATGGATTCCCTCAAATAAGAGAATAGTTCAGATGCTTTTGAGACAGCCAAAGCATCTGGTCCATATTGGTGGTGGCCCATTGCCTGCATGCGTCATGCGACACCCCTGCCTTGGACCATACTTAAGTTGAAGATGTTACCACTGCTGCAACCTGGGAGGAGAAATTCAATTTGAATCAGAATGGTTCAAATTACATACTAGCAATTCAGAGAGGCAGATAATCTGCATTTGCCATGATCAGGGCATAAGTAATCAAAGCTACCTTTGTTTGGGTTAAGCTGTAGATGACAATCTAGGTTGGCCTGAAGATCTCACAATAATATCAGATCCAGAAAAAAGCCAGATGAAGATACTTACAGAGAAATATTCAACAAAGGAAGGGAAAGGGGGGAAAGGCATTAAAGCAGGGATGAAATGCTACTGGTTCGGACCAGTTCGGTAGAACTGGTAGCGGATATTGGGGCAGGTTTGCATAACCGGTAGCGGTCGATGGCTGGCCACGCCCCCAAACCAATCCGCGGCCCTGACATGCTTGCCTGCCTTCCTGGTGTCCCCGTATCCAGCTTGTGAAGGCAGGCAAGCGGAAGGCAGTGCAGAAGGCAGGCAAGCATGGTACAGCTGTGGGAAAGGGAGATAGCAAGCTAATTCCTTCCCCGCAGCTCTGCCATGCTTCCCTGCCTTCCGCGCTGCCTTTTCTGCAGCCTTCCCCTCCTCCCCTCTTTGGATCGCCCTGCAGGGGAGGGTCTTCCTTTGCAGAAACCAGGCGGATGGTCTGTGCAGAGGATTAGTGGGGGAGGGGGATGCACAGCCCTCCAGGCTGGAGAGAGGGCCAAGACAATGCTCCGAAATTTAGCTTGGGAAGAATGACATGAGTGAGTGACATGCATGACGTCAACATGGCCACGCCCACCCAAGCCACGCCCACAGAACCGGTGGCAACAATTTTTAGGTGTCACCGCTGCATTAAAGGCTTCCTTACGGAGGGTATTCTGTTAGGGAAAGCAATTTTTAGTAGTCATACAAAGTAAATAGAGGTTCTTGAGTTGTTCTAGTGGCCTTGGCTGAGGAACTGCAACACAGGCTCAGCTATGCTGCTTCTCCAACAGGCTTCTCTCTCCTTGTATTCCTTCAGTCATGCCGCAAGAAGGGTCCAAGCTGAATCTCGGGAAGAAGATCAGCATCCCCAGGGACGTGATGTTGGAAGAACTCTCCCTCCTTACCAACAGGGGATCCAAGATGTTTAAACTTCGACAGATGAGAGTAGAGAAATTCATATATGAAAACAACCCTGATGCCTTCACCAGCGACTCTATGGTAGGTACAAGCAAGCACAGGAATGGACAATCGGGTGAATTCATATAGCAAGGCTGAAGCAATATATATACGCCTGGAATATATATTCCGAAGGTCGGCAGTTCAGCGGTTCGAATCCCTAGTGCCGCATAACGGGGTGAGCTCCCGTGACTTGTCCCAGCTTCTG
>JANHFP010007018.1:46897-63081 GCA_032468135.1 Calamaria suluensis
CCCGGCGAAAAGTTGGCAAATCCGGGAGCCTTCGTAGCGCAGGAGGGAGTTCATTCCAGAGGGACGGACCTGCCACAAAGAAGGCTCTTTTTCTGGGAGTCACCAATCGGCACATAGCAGCCGATGGGACCCCCATTAGACCC
Source organism: Calamaria suluensis (assembly GCA_032468135.1). Lineage (NCBI taxonomy): Eukaryota > Metazoa > Chordata > Lepidosauria > Squamata > Calamariidae > Calamaria > Calamaria suluensis. Next base: position 47,041 of record JANHFP010007018.1, read on the forward strand.
TCCCTGTGAGTGCGAACTGGTCGGGAGGGAGTAGGCATCACAAATCTGCAAGCATTACTTTGCAAAGATGCCACTGGCGTCATCCTACCCCCCCATTAGAGTTCACAATTCTAGCCAGCCTATATGAAGGGCACATAGAGATTGAGAAATCCAGAGACAATACCATGTGCACTGAAGTTGTTAATTTAATGTAAGTTCTGTTAGACTTATTATCCTAGCTTACCAATAGAATCTTTTAGAGATGATAAATTTTGTTGGCCCTAGGGGAAAAAGAAGGCATTTACTTGTTCATATTACATGATAAAAATTATGCTGTGATTATTTCCAATATGCCCTGCCAGCTTCCTACAGCAACATCAATGGGGAAGCTGGCAGGAAATTGGAAGTCATTTCCTACTGCTTTTTTGCCTGCCTGTGGTCAGTCTGTTTCTCTGATTAGATAAGGAAATATCTCTGAAAGGAGGGCCCAATAGGTTATGGGTCATATAGCAGCATATAGGTTTAAACATATGACACAAAATTCCATGCATCTATAATTAAATGGCAGAAGCTGTCAAGATGGTCAAGATTTTCTTGAAAATTCAGGAAATGTAAAAATCCTTGTCTTCCTATTATGAATTATAGGACATTTCCTATAGTTCATAGTGTTGTGAGTTCCCATTTTGTTTGGGAAGAACAATAAGGAAGACACAAATTCCAATCATCGATTCTGAATGAAGCTCAATGAAGCTCAATGAAGTTTATGTAATATTACGTTAAAGACTGAAAGACATACTTGCAATTCCATCCCTATGACAGAACTCTGTCATCTTGTTCATTCTTACTAGAAGAAAATCTCAGAGCAAAAATTCCAAAATAATGGAGATCTCAAGCCAACTGTAAAGTGCAAAGCTCACCACAATTCAATTGGGTGAAACCAGAATCAAAATAGGCTCAGTTTTATGTAACTGAAAAGAGTCTCTAGCTTTACCCCAAAACCTGATCTGTGTAAAGGAATATCAGCAGAAAGTTCAAAATAACTGGTAGTAACAAAGAATATATTGTTACTATATGAGTTACATGGCACAGATACATAATAACCTGCCTCACTGTAGACTTTTATGCAACACTTCCAGAGTGTTGAATGTTGCATGATTGAATTATTTTATTTAGAAAGAGGGGATGTGAGGATATAGTTGTTTACCAAAATTTGAACCTACCCTTATTATACAGAATAATGGCATGTTTTTTTGCAATATATCACATTCTTTATTCCATCATGAGCTGAATCTGTGCTGATCTTAATGTCAAATGTGCCTCTTGAATAACTGTGTCATCATAAATAAGCATATCCATTGTAAAGATGTTTGACTGTAGGTCTTTTCCTAATCATGCAACACAGCTACTTCCCAGAGCTCTCTGACTGATATTCAGTGGTGGATAGGTAGATAGGATGAAACCTCCTCTAAGGTACAGTTCCCCAACCTTTTCAGCTTTGTAGACTGGCCGGAGGATGGTTCTGCACACATGTGGCCCTCCTGCTTCTTGTGTGAGTGGGGATGGATATGTGCGCTCACCCACCACTTCCATGGCCCAGTTCTGAAAGGCTCAAGGTCCAGTAGTGCTTTCATGACTCAGGTGTTGGGTCCCCCCTGTTCTTTTGCTACCAGAGTGGTAGCTCCTGCTGGTAATCAATACATGAGACTGCCATATACATCCACCCTTGAAAAGGGGGACAATGGTGGGGTGTTGTTTTTTTTGATGGTAGTAATTTGATCCCTTTGGAAGCATTCTAAACTGAATGCCATTTCAGCAACATTCTTCCATAGTTAAACTTACAATGAAAGATCAGCTGATCTCTGATGGGCACTAGTGATGTTAATGCAAAATATATTGATCACTAGAAATGCCTCCTTTTCAGCCCTTTCTGGTTCTTTAATGATAGTTGGGTTGCCTGTTCTTTTCGAAACCTAATTCAAAGTGCTGGTGGTTAATTGGCAAGGACTGGAACCAAGTTAATTGAAGGACTAAGTGTACTTTTACAAAGTAATCTGGCCCAAAGATTGTGGTGTAAATACTCATTTGAAAGCCTTCCATGAAGATGTGTAGTGAAGCTTTCCCAGTAATACCTCCTCCTAAGTATACTTTTGGGATTTCAATTGTATTTCCATCCTCATTGAACATTCAACTGTGATAACAAACAATAATTAAGTATAATCAACTAAAACCCAGTAAAACAATCAGAAATAATATGAATAAGTCAGTTGCCTGAGGAGGAAGGCCTTGGTTCCTTTCCTAAAATAAGAAAGATTGCCAGCTGAAGTCTTTGAACATCAGTAAAAAGTCCGAAGGAATTGCATTTCATAATTTGCTAAGGAATGCATTGGATATGCCTTTTAGTTGTCATGGGCCTTGGAAAACCATTCAAAAGCTAAAAGCAATGCAGATCCAACAGATTACTGATGCAGCTTCTTGAGGAAATAAGCAGGAGACTGGTTGATAATGTTACTTTCACCACTGTCCCTGCAAAGACTTAAAATTGTCTCGTATTCTGATGGGGCAGGGCTGTGGCAGAGGACAGTGGTACGCTAAAGCAACCTCTCTTCCTTCCAACTGGCCTGAGCAGTTGAGACCTATTCATATATGAATACTTGTGTGTTATCATGCAATGTTTTAGAGGGCCAAATCCAAATCACTGCATTTCGAGCATAATGCTTTTCATGGAGAAAGTTAGGTAAGCATCTTGCCATTCTTTCAGCACAGAGTGTATCATGTTTGAATCGGATCTGAGATATTTTTGGAAAGCTTGTCCATCTGAAATCACTTGGACATACAATACGCTTCATACTACCAGGCTGAATGTGGAATTGGAGAAAACTAATGAAATGTTGATCCTAATTGCAGAAGGGGGTACTTCCAGAATCATTTCATGGGCTTCCCTTTTATCTGGACTTAATACATCCATACAGATTCCTGTAGCTTTTATTTCTGGATTTTAGGCAGAACACTTAGCATGCATGGTGTGTTGTCAGTTTCCTTCTGGTTATTTGCCTCCTCACACTCAACCACCCACAAATAATTACTGATGCACTCACAGGCACCTATAAAAGTCTGCAAGAAAAACTATCTGGATGTGATTGTATATTCTTTGGCATTTTATGGGCATTCATAAAACTAGACAAAGAGCAAAGAAATTGCACCTGCAGTTATAACAATATTCTTCATACATGATGGAAACACACATGCATATATCCTTTGCCATAATCCTGTGCATGGAATCCTGTGCATGGAAACATCAGGGTGAGGGTATGCCCTTTCTCTTTGTTAAACGGGTTCCCAGCTGCTAGCCACCCTGAACAAGCATCTCTGCATTCACACCCTAGGGACTGATTCTTCCCATGACACAGCTTTCTAAATCCCAAGTTATAACATTATGGCAAAGTATATCAATTCAGAAGCACTTCCCTTTCCTCTCTCAGGGCCCTGCTAGCTGTGTTGGGCCCAGTTCCACATATTTACAGGTGAAGCCACATTGTAGCAACTGACACAGACAGATGACATATTTATTAGCTTGCCAAGGCCTCCCTCGTTTATAGAAGGCTCATCCAGCTAAACAAAACAGTCTGCTTCCCATTGGCTAATTGAGATGCTCCCCCATTGAGAGCCTCAGCAAAGTGCTTGATGAGGCATAAAATGATGATTAATTAATTGACTGCACAGTTGATCATCAAACTGAGAGGTTTATGATGCTCACAGCGGTCAGCAGACTCTCTTCAACATCTAACAGCATGCTCTGTCCTGCTGCTGTCTTTGTTATGACCTGATCTGGGATACCTTCATTCAGGCAGGGGAGAATGTGGGAAGGTAAAAAAAGTTTTGGGTGAAAGATTTGATGATGTATGGACCATTTTGAATACTTTCAGAAGTTCATCCCTTATCTGAGATGAAACATGAATGCAACCCTCAAATCTTTCTTTTCTGGTATTGAAATCAAATCATTTTTTTGATTTTTCATATCACAATTGATCTCTATATCTGACATCTGATATTATAGCATGCAAACACCGACCCTGTGGGTTTATAGTAAAATTGAAAATCTGACTGTACTTAATCAATGACATTCAATACTACCGATGCTTGAAGAGAGCCAGTGGTTGGGTTTTTGTATTTAGGAGCTTCAGTGGATGATTTAGCATTTGACCATTTGGAAAGCTCTGAAGATTGCAGACTGCATACTTTCCCAAAATAACATAGACGTGTCCACAAGCCAAAACAAAAGAAGAATCTGAAAAAGAATTTGAATGGATAATGGAGTTTGAAAAACCATATTAAAATATGAATTTGAGTGTCCAATTTACACTATTTCTTTTAGCAGCAAAACAGTTATTTGACAACTGACCCAGGCTATGTAGGAAACACCTTGCCTGCTACTACTTGAGGTTTAGCTACTAACGATCATCCACATAAGCTTCCTAAACTTCCCAAAATAGCCCAGCCATAGTGAAAGAGTTTAGCAAACTTGGGCAAATTAGTCCTCTGGGAATTAACAACGGCCAATTTAAAGAAGAGGAGGGCATTCAGAGTTCTTAATAAACCCCGTAAGATTTTACAATAAAATCCTATGCTCCAAGCAAAAAAGGCCCAAATTCAATTATGTCTCTTGATTTGGCAACCAAAGTGAGGCACCTCAACTTGTGGGCCTTGATACCTATGTATAGAAAGTTAGCAAACACAGGATAGCAATAGCACTTAGACTTATACATCAGTTCACAGTGCTTTCCAGCCTTCTCTAAGTGGTTTATAGAATCAACATATGGCCCCCAACAATATGGGTCCTCATTTTACTGACCTCAGAAGGATGAAAGGCTGAGTAAACTTTGAGCCAGTGAGAATCAAACTGCCAAACTGATGGCAGCTGGTAGTCAACAGAAGTAGCCTGCAGTACTGTCTTCTAACCACTGTGCCACAGGATGACACTTTCCAGATAAGACCAAATCACTAGAAACAGGAAATAGTTGAGTGCCTCACCTTCATTAAAATGTTTTGATGCACCCCTTCAAATTATTTAACATTCCTATGAATTAAGGTTCTTCTCCTTGCACAATGCTTCACAGTCAAGATCTCGTAAATATGTGCAAAATGTTACCTTGAGGTTTTATTGAGATTTTCCACAATATATTCCACAGTCTCCCCTCTGTATAAATGTTCCACCAGTCATCAGCATGAGCAATTTGCTTTATTTCTTGTAAAAAGCAGAGGAACACCAGAGTTCTTCCCCAAAGAAAAACCACTGGCTTCTACATTGCATTATTTTCACCCATCTTATTTTCTAGCAAGTCATCCCAATGGTATACAAAATGTATACAAAATGAAAACGTCCATTTTTAGTTATTCCTCAGCATAAGTTGAATCAACAAGCTAAAAATGTAATAGATTTTAAGCATCTTTTGGATAGGTCTGGATCTTTCTGATTGTTGGATGAATTCCTAAATCATTTTATTGAGATACTAGCATAAGCTGCTTTCCAGGGGTGAAATGCTACCAGTTTGGACCTGTACGGTAGAACCGGTAGGAGATTGGGGCTGGTTCGCAGAACCAGCTGGCCACACCCCCAAACTGATCCATGCTTGCCTGCCTTCCGCGCTGCCTTTTTCTGAAGCATTCCCCTCCCCTCTTTGGATCTCCCTGCTGGGGAGGGCAGAAATCAGGCGGGTGGTTTGTACAGAGGATTAGTGGGGGAGGATACACAGCCCTCCAGTCTGGAAAGTGGGGCAAGAGAATGCTCCAAAATTAGCTTGGGCAGAATGATGTGAGTGAGTGACATGCTTGATGTCAACTTGACCATGCCCACCAAGTCACGCCCATAGAACCGGTGGCAACAATTTTTAGATTTCACCCCTGTCGCTTTCACATACTGAGGCTATACCTAGAATAACCAGTACAAGTTGGATACAACCTAAAAAATCCAGATGATACAATTATATACTGTACACTGGAAGGAGAAAACTGAGCTTTAAAAATTATTTTCCAGATCATCATGTGCAAAAGTAGTGAAGAAGACAAGCACCAGATTTTAAACCTGAACATACTTGGGCAAAGAGGGTTAATCATCATTGTGAAACTCTCTCTTGTTAGATATGCAATAGAAGGGGGGAAAGGCAGGCATTGTTCCCCCTCCCTAAAAGGAGTGAGAATATCTCAAGTGCCAGAAGGAAATAATTTATGATATAGGAACTCTGTGTTCTTCAGATGCAGCTTTTATCAAGGGCACTACAAAATCAAACCAAATATATAGCTTATGCAGGTAAAAATGTGATGTATAAATGAGATAAGGTAAAACAAATTCAACACAATATATTGTTTACATCTACAACACAGAAGGCGCATTTCTGAAATGAATATTTTATAATTCAACTTATTTTATCTTGAAAACACTAAAACAAATATGCCTGTCAAAGCACCTGGAGTTAATGCAAAGAGCAGCCATTTGCAAGATGAAAAATATCCACTTTTAAAGAGGAAATAAGTCCAATCTAATTAAATCTATATTTTAACTGTGTTTTCTGGGCCCATCTTTTATCATAGCTTTTATGCTTTACATTCCCATATAAAACCAAATGACTGCACAAGTTCTCAAGAAATGTTTTCCACCTCTTCAGAATGTTTCAGCACTTTTGCTCTTTTCTTATCATTATGTAAAAAAGGGGGAGGAGTAATTCTGGCTGGGGTTACCAGCTAAAATATGTTGATTAGAAATTACTAGAAATTGAATTTTGCTTGTGTAAAATTGCATTTGTTCATTTGTTTTGGATTTGCAATATGCACTATCTTTTTGTCAGTTCCACCTACCTCAATTTCCTTTCCTTCTTCCAAGAAAAAACAGGAGGGTGAGGGCTGTGTACCACCCTGAACCCCTGAATGAAAGGCAAGACAACAAATAATTTAATAAATAAGCAAGCCATCTAAAACACATTGTGTAATTTCCTGCTCACATTTGGGATACTTCTCCCTGCTTTGTAACCAATTAAATCTGTAACAATAGTAGTTCTCATCTGATAGAAGAGAGTTCCAATAGTTCCTGTATTTCCCCAGAATGAATGACATCTATAGGGTTAGGACCCCCATATCTGGTGGGAAAATTCTATATACCCACTAGATGGCAGCAAAGAGTTGTGTGGGATTTTATATTTCTTTGCTGCCACCTGTGATCACTTGGATTCTTGCAGTCCAGAGAAATCATTATATGAATTCTGTTTGATGCAAGACTTCAAATTAAGTCAGAAGCAAAAAGTCCAGATCCTCTGGGGAGGTTGTTTTACATTAGGGCAAAGGTTTTTAATGCTATTTCTGAAGGCTCCTCATTCATAGGCAATAATGGTTTGTTGGGTCCTTTCTCTTTCCCTGAAAAGGAAACTGTCAAATTGCAAGGAGGCAGAGTTATGTGAAGCAAGACTGAACAGTTAGATCTGATATATATATATGTAAATTTGTGTATTTTCGGGTTTCTTCCCGTGTAAAGGTTTATATAAATGAATCGATCCACCAGCATTCTCACCCATTTTCTGAGTGATCACTGTCCAACATGGTATATATAATATATACAAATTGATATATCTATCTATCTATCTATCTATCTATCTATATATATATATATATATATAGCAAGTTGGACAGTGATCACTCAGAAAATGGGTGAGAATGCTGGTGGATCGATTCAGGGAAGATCCTGTATATGAGAGGACAACACTGCTCTTTGGATTCATTCTGCAGCCTTCTATGCTTTGCTACTTGTAAGGATGATGTTGGCTGAAAAGAAAGAGAAGGTCCAGGATGGAATAAATGGCATGTAAAATCCTGTTTCTTATGTTTGCATTTTAACACTGTAATAAAAATCTCCTGGGCTTAGCCGTTAATGGCTGGGCACCATTTGGCAGTACTTAACTAAGGACATGCCAGTTATCTGTAAAGGAATTAAATCAGTTTGGTGTTTTTCCTATGGCTACCAGAGCCGAGGTCAATTTGTGTAATCCATTTAGTTTGGTTCAAGTGCAAATTGATTTATTTGCACCCGGTTGACAAAACAATCACATCAAATCAGCTGCTGAATGGATAAGTATTTCACAAAATGAAATCTCCCATTCTGCTGAAAGCCAGTCGGCATTACTGAGAAATATATTAACAGGAAAGTTGAAATGTGCTTTTTATGCAAGATGTAAAAATGTGAAAGCGTGGCTCTACCACACGCAATCTGTGAGACATTACCTAGTTCAGTGATGGCAAACCTTTTAGATACTGAGTGCCCAAACTGAAAGGGGTATGTGTGTAAATGCACACATGTCAACATGAGCACACCCATGAACATGTGCACACATGCTGACATGTGCATCTGGGTTGACGTGTGTGCAGAGGCCTGGACATGTGCACATGCACAACAGAGTCATGAAGACCGCCCCGAGTCCGCGAGGAGAGGGGCGGTATATAAATGTAATAAATTAAATTAAATTAAATTAAGACCAGCTGACTGGCAGGAGGTGGGGCATCCCAACACTGGCAGCGTGGCAAAAGGTAAGATCTTTGCCTTTTGTGAGCTTCTGTTTCATCCTTTGCAGGGAAACAGAAGCTCACGAAAGAAATGCCATGGATGTCAGCCCTGAAGGCCATCTTTTTTTTCTCCCACTTAGTGCTGTGGGAAACTGGGAGAGTGGATTGTATGGAGTTGGGGAGATATATAGTCAAAATAACATTCTTTTCTCTGAGAGTCAAGGACATCTTGCCCTGCAGATGGAGTGGTGTGCAGCTGGAGCAGTTTGATCTCCAATTGGGACGGTGCATTGATTTGGCCATGTGATGGACATGTGAGGTTAGACAGGGACTTGGACTTTTCTATGGGTGGGGAAAACCTGGAAGCTTTCAGATTCGGGTTTTCCCAGATGTGCCAATATGACATCTTCAATAAAAGAGAATTTTGAGGAACTTCTAGCCTCAGAGTCTTCTTTCATTGGGGGTGTTACTTGGAACCCTTGATCTGACCTGGGGCGACACCTCACATGCCAGCAGAGAGGCCTCTGTGTGCCAACTCTGGCACGCATGCCGTAGGTCCGCCATCACAGCCCTGGTTCAATGAAATGAATAGGACATGGATAACTTTTTATTTTCAGTGAGGTTACCACTGTTGTGAAAAAAGACCCCAAAACATTTTAGTTTTGAAACTAAAATGTTTCATATATTTGGCAAAAAAATAATAAAGGCATAGCATGATTCAGCTAAAAGCTTTATTGTTGTTGTTGTTGTTGTTGTTATTTGAAAACCTTGCTCTTCTTTTTAGGATAAGATAGAATTTCTTTAAGCGTGAGTGACAGCCAATTAATACTTTAAATAAACATAAAATCAATTCATAAATATGATTTTAAATTGTGATACAGTGGAATATATCCCCTTAGTAGGGCATCCACAGGGAATGGTATAAAAAGAAAAAATTATGAGACTCACCTTTCATGTCTCATACAATGCATGTAAAAGTGGGCCAGAAAATGTTTGTTCAAAGCCATTATATTTACTTTTCAGGCACCCCTGAAAATAACCATGTCCCTGCTGATTTTTAAACTGTTGTTGTTGTTGTAAAACGTGTTTCATTAAGGTAATAAATTATTTTTGTTTCCCTTGAATTATTCCTCTTGAAATTGAATTTTGCTTTCTTTATCATTTTTTTCAGGAATCATTTTGTTGTAATGTAATGCATTCTTTGTAATACTGATTTTTATCTATGCTTGATTATTATTTGATAACTAAATATAATAAGAGAGCAACGGGTTACCAAATAACTTATTTGACCACTAGGTGGCAGTAAACAGATTTCTGGTATCTCTGGTGCCATTCAGTGACTGCCCACATACTTGCAATGTAGAATTAATAGGCTTGTCAAGCATATTATTAGAGTAGGTATCTTCCCTGGATCTCATCATATGTTACCTAGAAAAAAGGGTCTGAAACATTTTTAAATCCAGAAGAAAGAGATAACATTTGGAGGTGTCTCATGTAGGAAACACCCTTATGTACTGAAGTATAAAGAGAAGGAGGTAAACATGATCAGATTTACAAGATTCTGTTATTATCGCCAATACCAATAAATATTTTAACCTTCATGTCCAGCTGATTTCATGGTTTGGTCTATCTACTGGGATTGATGGGACGTTATCTGGCATTTGGATTCTCTTAAAATCTGGGGTTAATTATTCCAAGGAAATTATATACTTATAGGTGCAAATGCATTGCATTCTTTATATAAGATTAAAATAATGTGATTAGGGTTAGATTTTAAAGGAAAAATGACCTTTATATGAAAATTTTTACATACCCACATACCTGCACTTAGAAGTATTCTTGTGTATTTTAGGAAAATTAATAGGCTATGAAGACAGTTTGAAAGGACAAGTTAAAAGCCTAGATTTTAGTTATTATACTGCATGTTGTTTGGGAGAAGGGTCATTGGCCCTTCAAATCCAAATTGATTTGGAAATTTATTAAACATACCTTTGGTAGCAGGAAGAGAACTTGGCTCTATCTTTAGATATAATGTTTCTAACATTAAAGTTGGCAGAAAGAATTTGGAATTTGTTGGGAAGGAAGCATAATTTTAACCTTTAAACATGATACATTTATACGTTTGAATAATTTCTAATAGGGCTAATAGGATATTAATGCTTCCCATGGGTTTTTGCTGATCAAATCTTTCAACCATGCCAATAATCGTAAGTGGAATTTGAATTGTCCACAATTGCAATATGACTGAATATTCAATTAAATAGGCACATTATCAGGATTAATATCATTATGTTGGATTATTATTGACTTCATTTCTGGCAGCGCTCGGGGACAGTGGCATCAGGGCAAAGCTTGTCCCGGGTGACTAAAATCCTCCCTGTTGGTGGGCTCTCCAGAGCCGAATGTCTCCTTGCAGGGGTGACTGACCTGAGGGGCGTGTGTCTGGGTCGACAGGGGCAATGGCGATCACCTTGAATCACCCAGACAAGCCCTAGGTGCCACGGGATTGAGGCAGCTGTTCCAGCCACCATTTCCACCAAACACGGAGTGGAGAGCAGATCATCAATTAACGCTTGTGGATTAGAGATGCAACTTGGTTTTGGTTGAGCTGCCAGTCAGGATGACTGCTCCGGTGAGTGTGTCCAGCTTGTGGATTTAAACAGAGATTTGGAGGGGAGGAGATTCTGCTCCCATTGTAAGAGAAGCGGCAGCTGAGTGAAATGAAGAAATGGCTATGGTAGCTATTTTTATATTTCTTTTAAAGGGCATGGTGGATTATAATTTTGAAATTTTTTTGGCTGGTGTTTATAATAAATTGAGTGGCAGTCTCCCCTAGCCCCGAAGGGGACAGGCGGGCCCCTAATCCCCCTGAAAGGAACTTTTTACTGTTTTTTTCTGCCTCTCTCTTGTTTCCCGTCTTGCTGGCCCCAGTAGAGAAAGGAGGAAAAATAAATGAATTTATCAGCTAAATGAGATAACTCTGTCTAAGAACTGGCTTCCAAGTGATACAGCTGTGCAGCTGCAAAATCTACTCTACTGGGTCAGGGTGACATTCCCCAACCTTGCTGTCTTTGCCTACATCCCGATAGGCCAAAGCTCAGAAAAAGAAATACATCTGGACCTTTAGGTGCTATTTTGACTTCTGGAACTATACTTTCTAAGACCTAGATTTCTCTAGTATTGTCCACATCTATCTATTTGGAATAATTGGAACTGGGTTTAAAATTTGGTGAATTGTTTGCAGTGTTATCTAACTGACTCTAAGTTTGGAATGATGCCTTCGAAAGGGCCCAAAAAACCAGCCTCTGCCCCATTGTCAACTGTTGCCATTCCATCTCAATGCACAGTGGCTTCCTTTCTACAACAGGACAAGACAGAACCATCTCTTAAGGTTATTATGCAAGCAATTGAGATGATGAGAAAAGACATAACCAGGTTGAGTGAACAGATGAAAAAAGAGTCAGCAGAGTTCAGACAAGACTTTAAAAATTTGCAGCAAGCTACCATAGAAAATAAACAGAAAATAGAAAAGATGGACAAAGCTGAGAAAATAGACAAAAGGATTGATATTTTACAAAAAGAGAACTAGAAGCTCAAAAAGGCAATGGCAGCCATGGAGTTGGAGAGGCTGTCATGCTTTTTCAGATTTCAAAATGTGATTGAAGAAGTGGGGTATGATCTAAAAGAAAGTATGAGTCAATTGTTATTGGATTTAATTGGAGTGAATAAAGCCTTAATGTGGGGGGGGGCATTGATCAGATATATAGAGTTAATTCAAGCTATGCAAGAATAAAAAATGTCCCAAGAGAGATCCATATAAAATTTCTGACAAGAGCTTCAAGGGAGGAGGTACTGAGAGCAGTGTCTCTGAGATACCAGGGAAAGGAAATTGCAGTACTGCAGTACTGGAACAAATTCCAAGGAAAATAAGGGAGACCAGGAGAAAATATCTATTTCTGACCAAGAAATTGTTTGAAAAATGAATTATGTTCAGATGGTTATTACCAGAGGGTGTCATAGTGTTCTGGGAAGAAAAAAGATTTAGATTAAATAATTGTGAAGAAGCAAAAGCTTTTTACAATGAACATAAAATTTTCCTAGAAAGTGAAGATTAGGGGCCTGAGGGGAAAGGAGAGGGGGAGGCCCAAGGAAAGAGGGGGAGGAGGAGGCCCGGGGGCCTAGACCTGGAGGGGGAGCTGTTACCCAGAAGACTAAGATTATAATTGTTGGATTATTCTGAATCCGTAATTTATTTTACAGACAATTAAAAGGCATTGTTAAAGTGGATACGAACTTTCAAGGAAAGAGTAGGAATATGGTAATAAATCAATGAGTAGGGTTTTTCAATGCTAATGCTACCAATACTAATACTATGTTATTATAAATAAGTATAACAGTGACTCAACTAAGGTTGGGGAATGGATTAAATCCTTTCTCCCAATATTATTTCTTAGGGCTATCAAATCTGGTTGGCAAATGTCTAGACCAGTGTTTCTTAAGTTTGTTTTATTTTCAGGACCCATCAGGGCCCCTTCCCACTTTCAAAAATTATGAAGATCACTTAAAAAGTCTTTGCTTATATGGGTTATATTTATCAAAATAATTTAAAAATTGATTGTTGCACAGTTCTTGAATCATATGCAAATAGCAATATTAATATTTTGTAATACTAATATTAAACTTATTATCTATTAATATAAGTATAGTATTTTTTATAAAAAGAACAGTGAGTGACATTGTTTTACATTTCTGCAAATACCATCAGCATCTGGCATATATATTTGATTTCATGGACCACTGAGAGGGATGCCCAGGGGTCCTGGGACCATACTTTAAGAAACTCTAGCTTAGATTATCACTAAGTGGCAGCAAGGAGATGCAAAAAAATCATCTCCTTTCTGCTATCTATTGGCCACCCACCTCTGCTCACTAAGTTCCACTGATCAGCTCCTCATATTGCATTTTGTAACGTATCTGATGACTGACCCACTTTTTCAGTTACTTCCATGAAGGGAGATTGCTTAAACAAGCTGGCTTTTCCTAAGCCGCTTTCCCAAGCAGCATGCCATTTGTTTGCCAAGTGTGAGTCTTGAACTAACAAGCTCCCTTCTCTGACCTCAATAAGTTAATAGACATTTGTTTCACCTCCCATGCAGTTTGCACCTCACCTCCAAAAGGCTTAATGAGGCAAACAGCCTATGCTACTATGTGGTTTTCCCCATTGTCTGCCTACATGTCTTCTTTCTCTTCTTTAACGATAAAGACTAAATGCATCAAATTTCTAAGGACACAGAACATTTCTCAAGGAGACCCTCATTCCAGTGAGTAGACCCGAGATTCAGAAGACTTACTTCTTTCAGTCCTGAGAGATAGTATTGTTTAATCAAAGGGACCTAATAGGTATGAAATGAAATCAGGCAGGCAGATACTATGGGAGACAGATGCCCCCTCAAATAATCAGGGCCTCTAATGCCATAAGAAGGGCTTCACAGATAACAATCAGTATGTCAACCCTGGAGCCATCTTTAACTTGGAATCTTCAGGGCTGCCACAGTGGTGGATGTGGGAACAGAAGGGGGTGTTGAAGACAGTGTGGAGTATATAGCCATAACAACATATTTTCTCTTGGGAGTCAAGAACGTTCAGCCTGTACCTGGGTAGGCGTGATTGGGAGTCAACTACAGTTGGGACAACAACCTGATTGGATCATGTGATGCCCATGTGGATGCAGGGGAAGGAACTTTGACTTTATTTTTTGTGAGAAAAACCCGGGAGCTTCAGATTTGGATTTCCCAGATGTGCCAATATGACATCTCTAATAAATTCAAGATTTCAGGGAAATGCCTGCCTTAGAATTTTGATTTCGTTGGGGGTATTATTTGGAACCCTGATGTTAACCCGAATTTCTTTTTAAAAACTATCAAGCAGCTCCCCATGCTGCTTCCCAGTCTACTGAGGACACGGTAATTTGAATTACCTCCAGAAACAAAATGACAACAACTCTCAAATCTGAAGTGTTACACAGGCACACCCATCATCATCCACACTGCTGGATCAGTTGAAGCTTCTTGTGGTCTCTAATGTGATACATTGCAGTACTTAAGCTGTGAAGGAATCAGAGCATGAATGGCAGTTTGAATCACCCTGATTTAAGAAAGATAAAACTGGTGCACTGAATGAACTTGTGCAAAGGCCTTCCTGATCAAAGCAGAGGAGCTATGAACAGGAGCTATTAGTCTATGAAGGCACTCAGATTTCATGCAATCCTTGAATTAGGTATAAGATGGAGTATCTTCAAATCTGGGCATCCCAAACACCACTTGGTCTCGATAGGACTGAGTCAGAGACAATTCCTCACTATCTAAGTCCACACAACCTTTAGGCACTGAAATAGAACTTTGCTGTATCAAAATGTACATATAATTGGGCATCATCCATATTCTGTTGATACCAAACTCCAAATTGGTAGGTGACCTTACCCAGCAGTTTTATATAGATGTTGAAAATGAATAAAGAGAAAATACAGCCCTATGGCACCACATACAGGAAGGACTTAGAGTGATTCCCTTCAATCAACACTAACTGGAAATTAGTATTACTATAACATAATGCCCTCAAGACCCAGTCCAGAGGCCAGCTCAGAAGGGTGACACGATTGATGGCATCAAAAGCTGCTAAGATCAAGGAGCAAAAAATGGGTTTATCACCTCCATAATGGCCCTGTCAGAGATCATCAGGAAAGGTAACCAAGACTGCCTGAATCCCAACCTGACTGAAACAGGACTAGGTAATCTGTTTCTTCCAGTCTTCTTAGTACTACAGACCATCTACCCATTCAACAGCTTCCCCAAAAAGAAAAGATTGAAGACTGGTTGATAGCTGTTGAAAACTGTTGAGTCATCAACCTGGCTACTTTTACAACTCACAAGGAACTCAGATCAAGAAAATAGGTAGCAGAACTAAGGTCACAGAGAAAACTGTCCATTTCCTTAGGAGTCATTGCCTCAAACTCATCCTGCATCACATTATCAGACCTTCCCAGGTACCTTGTCCTGCCCTGCCCAGTTAGACTCTATTTTGGAGCAAATTTGAGCAGTTTTATCCACTATATTGCTTGAATAAACTTCACAGTGGCCCACTGAGTGTCTGAGGTATCCTCCCTCCCCAGTCGGACCAGATCACCAGGAACACTGGTTGGCTATCCATGGACAAAATAAGGGCAGATAAAGATTGGTTCTTTACCCATGTTCAGCCAGACTTCTTTTGAATCTTCCTTCAGTGATGCTTCAGACTGGTGACTGTGTTGGACAGTGGGATACAACTGAATCAGGTGTTTCTTCTTGTTTACATGTTGCTCATGTGAAAGGCTTTCTTGTGAATACAGTATTGGTTCCCCCCATGAACACAATCTCTGTGTTCATCAAAGATCAAAAGAGATTCAGCAATACTTCTGGATTCTCCACTGTAACAGGGGCTCCAAACAGTTGAGGCTCTTCATCATATGAAGAAGCATCCAGGAGT
>JANHFP010007019.1:7973-21299 GCA_032468135.1 Calamaria suluensis
TAAGACTTGTGGACTTCAATTCCCAGAATTAATCAGCCAGCAAAGCTTAAAGTCTTAAGCAAGTCTTAAAGTTGCCAAGTTTGGACACCCCGATAGATGATTCTTACCTAGTCCTATTATTTACTTTTGAGAACATTTCTCAAATCTCAACCATATGTTGGTCCACCTGAACATTTAGACGAGTTTTAGATTGGCCTGAAATTATAATTTGTGTCCATTAAGGAACAATAGATTTTTTCCCACTACAGAAAAATACAAAGAAATATAGCAATGAGACCTCTCTCTCCCCTCCCCCACAACTTTTTAGTGATTCAGATCCTGGAACAGTTCAGAGTAACAAGAAGACTTAAAATGATTATAATGAAACATTAATGAGGTTGTGTGACAAGAAGAATGTATTTTAATTTCTCATCCATATAATTCTTTTGTTTAAAAAAAGCATTGTTCATAATGTTTCATTGTTTAAAATATGTAAGCTACACTTTATTTATAGTTTCTTGAGTTTTTTTAAAATTGTCCTCGAAAAATATCTTTAAGGATTTTTTTAAAAATATAACAAAGTTCATAAGCCTTTTTCCCATTTTTCAGCCTTTGATTTAACAAATGCTTAATGGTTTTTATGATAGAAAACTTTTAAAATCCATTTGTACCTGATTGTTTGCTAATCAATTAATTTCTCACGTACTTTATGAGAAAGACATGAAAAATGTGTTCCAATTATTGAATTTCCTTTCGTTAATAGTTGGTGGTTTTGCTAAGAATAAATTACTTTTTGTAAAGTAGATGTGGTTTGGTGGAGGAGGAAATAAACTTCCACAATATTGAAGTATGAAATATAAACTCATTTTAATAACATGCTTCAGCTGTTCTGTTTGCAAGCTTCTAGAGTGGAATTATTCTTGTAAACTTTGTTTTGCTCAAATTTTAATAATTTATATAATGTAATGTTATATGCCTATAATTTCCAAAAAACTGATATCATGCATAGACTACAATGAACAGTGTTATTTGGACATATTTGATATTTTTTCAGTAAAACCAGAGGAACTTTAAACATTTTTCCTGGATGACTAGACCCTTAGGGGCATATAACTATGTATTTTTGCATCTTGAAAGTTTTTGCTGATGAGATTGTAGTTGTACATCACCTTTATACAAATGGAATTTAAGCAGGTATTTACTTGCTTTTTGACACACAGATGAAATTAGAAACACCAGATGTTTTGTCTTAATTGGGGCGTGGGCAACTTTTAGATGCACCCTAATGCTAGGATATAGATGCCAAACATTTCTGTATCAGACTCCAAAGTTGAAAAGGCATTTTCATGAGGCTTTTTTTCTATAAAGTATGCAACTCAAAAACTTTCCTTAAAGAGTTGATTTAAAAGCAATTCTAAAAGGAAGGTAATATGATATTGATTGTTTTTTAAAAAATCAATTCATACACTGGGTAAGAAATGCTATGCCTACAAATTGTTTAAACTTTCTTGAAAGAGGAACATTGCCAACATTACTATGAAAACTGAATAATGCTTGAACTACTAAGTTTATGTGAAATAGTGTCTTGGGATTCTATAGGAAGCTCTGGTTTGCACACTGCCCAACTATTATTTGTTTAAACATACTTTATTAAATAAATTACAGGTGCCTGTGTTCATTAAACAAATTTAGGCACAAGTTATAAATTATGGTGGCTGGGTTCATAAAATATGCTAAGCAAACCCAATAGTCAATTATTTTGTCCACTTATGGGATGCATTTACTAAACACTTGGATTAGCAATTATCATTTTACTTTCTCCCTATTTACAATTAGCTTTTGCACGCATTTCACTTCTACTGTCCTTTAATTTATCCCTAATGAAATACTGGCTCCTTCAAGATTGCCTATTCTTTGTGATCCTTGGAGAAAAAGCAAACACAGTGATTTTATCAAAGTGGGAATGTTTAATTTATTGGGATGAGCAGGTTTCCATGTTGTATATCAGGGTGTCAAACTCAATTTCATTGAGGACTCCATCAGGGTTGTGTTCAACCTTAATGGGATAGGATTGGGGGTGACTGGGTGGGTGGGCATAGCCAGTTCAATGTCATTTGTCGAGGCTCTGTTTTCAGCCACAATAGCCTTCTGCAACCCTCTGCCAGTGAAAACAGAACTCAGGGAGGCTACGTGTGTGTCTGGTTTCTCTGGCAGTGGGCTACAGGAGGCCATAACAGCCAAAAATGGAGCCCAGGAGGGTCATGTGCGGCCCTCCTGGGTTCTGTTTTTGCACCACAAGCTGGTTCTTTGTTGTTTCCAGGTTGCCTTCGCAGGCCAGATCTAAGTACCCCAAAGGCTGAATCCAGCCCACGAGCCTTGAGTTTGGCACCCCTGTTTTACATTATGGATACAAGTCTAACCTGTAAATTAATTCCCCATCATTTTATCCCTCCTTTTTTTAAAAAAAATAAAAACAAATCAAACTACACACTAACATTGTCAAAGCTCCCAGACAGTTGAGAAGTTCCCAGGAAGAGCTGCATGCAGGCATGCATAGACCAGCTGGATGCTAAATTAATTGAAGATTTCACTGGGCTCATATAGAGGTCCTCAAAGGGGCTCCCCCAATAAGCAGAGATTCAAAGACTTTTGTTCTTCAATATGTTCTGGGATTCTGGATGTGAATTCCCATCACTCTTCCCACATAATTAAGAGCTTAACAGACCTTCTTCACCTTGCTGAATGTTTCCTTTCACCTTCTACCTTTATGTTTGTCTTGCCATTCTGGACTCTTTTCCTGAGCAGAAATGTGCTATCCTCTGAAACAGCCATTTCTTCTGTGAAATATTCCCTATTCACTAGTTTAGTTTTTGAACTAGACTTCAATATCTAATGTTCCCATTTCTCCTTTTAAAGAAAGTCCTCTTTCATTTTCATTCCAGTCTTTTATAATAGCTATATTCAAAATTTAATGTTATTATATTTCTTTATGTTGCATACACACTGCCAAGGCTTAGAAACCTTTCAGTTCATATATTTGAGAGGAATGGGAGTTAATCATAGATTTACCAGGGCAAAATGGTTTAGTCTATGTCATGCATATAGGATATAATGGAATGTGATAAGTCCCCATGCCCTTTCCCCATTGGCATTCCCTAGTCATGGAGGACATCTTTGGTAACCTGATCTAAGATCCTTTGAAGTCTCATCCAGGCAGTGGTGGGTTTTAATTTTTTTCACTAATGGTTCTGTGGGTATGGAGTAGTGGGTGTGGCATGACTTGGTGGGCATGGCAGGAGAATAATACCATAAAATCTCCATTCCCTCCCTTCTCCAGGGGAAGAATACTGCAAAATCACCATTTTCTCCCAATCATTTGGGATTCAGGAGGCAGAGAATAGATGGGGGTGGGGCCAGTCAGAATTTTTGCTACTGGTTCTACAAACTACTGAAAATTTCTGCTACTGGTTATCCAGAAATGGTCAGAACCTGCTGAAACCCAAATCTGCATCCAGGATAGTGGTAGTAGTGGTAATGAAGCTCAGGCTAAATACTTTCCGCAAATTTCAGGTTCCAGACCAGAAATGTGCAGATTATTGCATTAATTCATTAACTGATTATTGTCTTGGGGACCTTCTAACTTAGGGAATAGAGAGCCAGTTTGGTCTCATAGTTAAGTCATAAGGCTAGAAAACAGGAGAGTGTGATCTATAGTCCTGTCTTAGGCACAAAGCCAGGCCCACAAAGGAGAAATGGTTTAAAAAAGAAAACCTGAAAAACCTTGTCAAGAAAACTGCAGCCACTAGTTCAGACAGTTGCCATAAGTCAAAAATTGATTTGAAGACACAAATATGTAATATCTATCTAATACTACCCATTCAAAGATGGATTAAAAAAGATAAAGATGCCTACAACCTGTTTGTTGAGGAAGGTATTGTACAAATTACCCTTAGTAGAGTTAAGAAACATAGAAATGCTTCAGTACAGCTAAAAAATAATAATGTACTTCCGATAACTGGAAGATTGCCTATATGATGGAGAACCATGATGGAGAACCTATGACACAGGTGCCACATGTGGCACACGGAGCCATATTGGTGGGCACTCGAGCATTCCCCTAAGTTCAGCTCTGATGCATATGTGGCTGCTGGCCAGATGACTTTTGTACTTTCTGGTCCCACCAGAAGTTGGAAAAGATGCTGTTTCCAGCCTCTGGAGGGCCTGGGGGGTGTGGGGAAGCCCCCTTTATTAGTCTCCCCAGACTTCAGAAAAGGCGGGGCAAATTGAATTATTTATGTGGACACGCAGATGAGCAAACCACCAAGGGTTTTTGGCACGCGATGGCAAAAAGGTGAGCCTTCACTGGCCTACAGAATCTCTGATGGTCAAAGAAAGAAGTGAGATCTGGCCATTAGAAGTAAAATCCTTTAAATTCCTTTGCCTTTCAAAAGGCAGATAGCAAAAACCAGAATTCACAAAGCTTAATCCATAAATTTACAGCAACAGTGTGGTGTCTTTTTTATCATCAAATGGAATACCATGGAAATCTGCACTCTTACACTTTCTTAGCAGGAAATAAAAATGTACAGATTCTTAAAAGCCAGGAAGAATAGTTTTGCACAGTTGCACTCAATGTAGTTTGGTAGATAGAATGTTAAATATGAAAGAGAAAAAACAACAACAACCCCATAATACTGTAACACATTCCTGCTTAGTCAGAGATGCCTTGAAGAGCTTCAACCAAGTGACGGCTCAATTTTCTATCTGTAACAATTTTCACTACTTTCATTGTCACAGCAGGTGGGAGAACATGGCAGTTTTGTGTACATTCAGCAGCAGCACATCAGTTGGACATGGTTATGTCTAGAATGGAATTCATCTAGAGAACATCAGGGCTGCAATCTAGATCAGAAAGTCTAGAAACATCCCAGAAATGGAGAGTGGCAAGCCAGTTCCACCTCAGTGCCAAGAAAATTATATGGACATGTCCATAAAGTTTTTAAAAGTTAACTTTATGTAAAAAAAAACCCTTCTCATTACTTATAATTACTACAAAATGTTTTGTAAGTCTGTATATACGTAAAAAGTCATTGTAAATAATGACAAAGCTGCTATTTATCTAAGAATGACCAGTATGTCTAAAGACATTTCTGCCTATAAGGAGTGCTATACAGCTGTCTATATTGGTAAATTGTGAGAAAATACTCTGCGGTCCAATTAAGCGGTTCAGCAAGTGAAGTTGCATTAGTGAACATAAAACGTTTAAATCAATAATTTGGCCAGGCGCTAAATGGGAAGCAATCTTTAAACATTGCCACAGTTTACTGATCTATGTTAATTATGTGTGGAATCAGATGCTGAACTGAAAATTTAAATACCACTTACTGTTTTAAGGCTAAATAACTTTAGATTATTCTACAGTACATGTCTGAAATAGGAAGGGATGATATCAGGTACTTTTATAATAGCTCATTTGATATTAGTTGCAAGCTTTTAAAGGAACCTTAATCTGAGATTTTCCAGTCATGCACTTGTAGCAACATATTCTTTATCTCCATTTGTAAATTCATTTCACCTGGACGTATCTTGTTAGTAAGCTCTTTGGAAAATAAATACCTCCCCATTGTTAGCTTTAGACCTGATGCTTGTTGTTAACTCAATTCTTGTTGCTCCTACTTCCATTGAAATTACTAGCAACAGACACTATGTGAAGGTATCTCATGGTTATTTGCTTCTCAGGAATATTTAATAAGGAATTTTTTGGACAGGACGGATTACCTCCTTTCCAGTGGTGAAATCCATTTTTTTAAACTACCGGTTCTGTGGGTGTGGCATGGTGAAGATGGTGTGGTTTGGTGGGTGTGGCTTGTTGCGTGTGGCAGGGGAAGGATGCTGTACAATCCCCATTCCATCCTCACTCCTGGGGAAAGATATTGCAAAATCTCCATCCCACTCTGGGACCAGTCAGAGGTGGTATTTGCTGGTTCTCCAAACTGCTCAAAATTTCTGCTACCTGTTCTCCAGAACATATCAGAACCTTCTGGATTTCACCCTGGTCCTTTCCATGTAAATCCTAGGAAGAGCAACCCTAGTTTGTTCTCAATTGGTTGTTACTTCTCCCTTCAATCTTAAATGACTTTTACAGTTACTTCCATAGGGGAATTCTGCATCAGTTTATGCACCTGCTTATCTGTTCTGATAATCCTTGGGGGGGGGGAGGGACTTACAAGTTAACCACTTATTTCTTGTTTTTACTGAGACCACAGAAATGTACATAATGCGGTTAAAGGTAAAGCTTTCCCTCACACATATGTGCCAGTCATTTCCGACTCTAGGGGCTGGCGCTCATCTCCATTTCAAAGCCGAAGAGCCAGCGATGTCCGAAGATGTCTCTGTGGTCATGTGGCCAGCATGACTAAAGTATGGAATGCTGTTACCTTCCCACCAAAGGTGGTCCCTATTTTTTCTACTTGGATTTTTATGTGCTTTCAAAACTGCTAGGTTGGCAGAAGCTGTGAGAAGTAACGGGAACTCACCCCATTACATGGCACTAGGGATTCGAACCACTGAACTGCCAACTTTCTGATTGACAGAGAGTAATATTATCAACATTATTATCCTCTTTTGTAGGGAAGAGGGATTTTCATTTTTTTTTCTTCTGTTACAACCATGGTTGGGAGAATCATTATTGGCTTCTTGCACCCATATCTGGAAGATTCATATCTATAGAGATGATTGAAAATCAGGTTCAAACAAATGCTGAGAAACTGTGGGAGAGACTTGGTCTTCACCTTCTTTTAAAACAGGGCTGTTAAGATAACAGTCCATGGGCCAGATGTGTCATGTATTGGTCATACCCATGCCCGGTTTAGTGAAGGGAGAAAAAGTTGTGATATGTCATGTGACAATGCGAGTTTGACATGCCTGCTTTAAACTCTGTCACAGTTCTACAGTATAATGTGGAAAGTTTGAGCCTATTTTACATTTCTGCATCAGCTGTGAAAGTCTCAAACAGCTTAATTACAAATCTGAAATGTTATTATACAGAATTTTCTAAATTCTACATGTCCGCAACCTGCACTGAAGCCAATGCATTTAACTTTATATTTAAAATATTACTTACCAGTGCTGGATTGGTGTTCGTATCGGTATATCCTATATACTGTCCTGGATTCCAGAGATGTAAAACTAAATAAGAAAGTATAAAGCAATCCAAACCATGAACAGGATGGAACAATCCATTGATTAATGCTTTCAAATTGTGTTGGTTTGAGAAAAAGTAATAGAAAGGATAGTATGGTTTGGATATTTTTCACACTCAAGCCCAGATCTCACATCACTGTTATTTATTAGTTCAAAGGAGACCTTCTTGGAGAAGAATAGCTTTATATCCTATAATCAAAGTTAGTTTCTTTTCTTCTTTTCTGGCAGTACTTGCTACCCATAGTATTTACTGTATACAGGAGCTTCCATTACTCTACAGATACTAAATTCTAATTCCACCCCACTCCAAGGTCCATTTATCTGATAGGGCACATTCTAAGGCCATTAATGGACAGGTTCCTATTCATTATAGAACAGCTGGAATTTATATCAAACTTGTGGTGCTGGGAATTTTTTTTATTTAATCTTGCCCCATAAATAGTTGTTAAAGAAGTCTCACTATATTTACCTAATTGAATAAAGGAGTTAGGTTAGAATGTTTGAAACAGGGTACAGTTTAATTCGTGTTTAAGGATGTGCTAAAGATAAGATCAGTCAAATCACAGCTTTGCCGGTTGCGGAGGAGTTAGTGCATTCAAGATGGGAGATTTTAAGCACTTTGAAGATTTGCAATAGGGTGTCATTGCACTCAAGATGGGAGGTTATAAGCACTTGGGAGTTTTATAGCAAAAACCCAAATAACAATCTCATTAGTGGTCACTGGATGGAGATTTCAGATATTACTGATAGATGCAGTAGGTTCGGATTATGTTACGTATCAGTAGGCTGAAGGAAAAACTCAGCAAAGACATTACAAGAGTAAAGCACAAAACACCCACAGGAATTTTCTTACTAGAGATTCAACAAAACCAAGAAGAATCTGCTAATCACTGAATCATTAACTGGCAACCCATTTTCTAAGAACATACTGCTTTTAACATAAATCTGGAATTATTTTTCCCCCAGATGATGCAATTTGGTGCATGTCACCAAAATGTCTTTCACACTGCTGTTATTGGAATAGGAGGTACCTTAAACTGTAGAGGAGATCATATACTGGCCATTAAGCACTGAACTTATTATAATTGATTAATAGCAGAGCTCTAGGTTTCCTGCAGTCTATCTCACTCCTACACACATGAACTGGGTGTACAACGTTGGACTACTTTCATGCTTAAGCATACATTTTACCATGAGCCTTAGGCTGTCCCTGGTGTCAAGGACTTGGGCTCTTCAGTACAGAATTTTGATATTAATATTTGTCTGATTTTCTGTCTTCTCAAATATGAAAGGGAAAATCAAATGCTTTTGAATGGCAGGTTCAATATAAGATGCCCGTATTCTCAGTTCAAGCTGATTATCAAGTGTACATTTGTCTTGGCTTCAATTTACCAAGATATTTTAAATGAAAGAATCTGTGGATTTTTCTATCATTGCCTGCATTGCTATCTGCTGATCCCCTCCCTTTCCTTCAAATATTTTTTTCTTTCTTTCAGAAGGAATAGAGTGCTGAAATTCAAATCAATATCTGCTCTTTGCCCTTTAGGGGAAAAAACTCTTTAATGAAAACCCTCTCACATTAAGGAAAGAGACTTTAAACAGTTCTGCAGATTTCTGTTTTTTAAATCAAAGGGGAAAAATATCAGAGATGTAATCTATATATAGATTTTGCAGAGCTACTGTTTTTCAAAACTGCATAATAGAATTGTCTACTACCTAACCCCTCCTCCCCCCAAAAAACCTATATTTTTCATAATGCAGCAAAAAAAGAGGGTTGGATTAACAAGATATTTGACATCAGCTGTCAGTAATTCAAAGTGATTCTCTGAGTTGAATATTCTTCCTTAGACGTTGCCAATTGAGAAACTAAAGCAAAGGAAAAGGACTTTGTGTTGAATTATTCATTGGAAAAATAAAAGCTATTCCTTCTAGATAATAATAATATGCGGACAAAATAGAACTACCCTGTGTCTCCATCTCACCGAATGCAACCTTCATTGGCTACATAATGTAATCTAACACTATAATATTTTAGAAAATGTTTAATGCTTATTATAATAGAGATATCCTATTCTAAGGAAAGTCTCAACAGCCTCATGGTATATAATTTACAGCCTCTAATTATGCATGATGTCTCATTGAACTTTATATAGAGAGATAAAGGTCAAATCCCAAAGTTGGCTTGAGCTGGACTCCCGGCCCTATCTTTTTTTTTAATTTTCTCTACTTCATATTTTATTGACTACCAATGCTAAAATCAGCAACATTAAAAACATTCCAGTGACAATAGAAAAAGAGAGAAAGACAGGCAGAAAAGGAAAATATAGGGAAGATGAACTGCTCCAAAATCGATTGCAGAAAATATGCCTGGAATGCACTACCTGACTATGTGGTTTCAGACCAACCTCTCAAAACACTTTATACCTTAATACCCAAATACCTTATGCCACTAGACTTGATATTCTAGGTTTAGAAAACTTAGAACTACGCCACCTTCAGTACGACCTAAACATAGCTCATAAAATCATCTGCTACAATGTCCTACCTGTCAAGGACTACTGCACCTTCAACCATGACAATACAAGAGCATACAATAGATACAAACTTAAAGTCAACCGCTCCAAACTTGATTGCAGAAAATATGATTTCAGCAACAGAGTGGAATACACTACCTGACTCTGTGTTTTCTTCCCCAAACCTCCAAATCTTTCACCTAAGACTGTCTACTGTTGACCTCACCCCATTCCTAAGAGGGCGTGCATAAGAGCACCAGCGTGCTCTTGAGTTTTTTTGGCAGTAAAGACTGTTTGTTTTTACGTTCCTGTTGTTGGTTTGTGAATTGCTTTGTGTTGGGTCATCACATCACCACTGAAGTTTTTAAGAAGAGATTAGACAGTCTTTTGTCCAGAATGGTATAAGGTCTCCTGCCTTGAGCTATGAGTTGGACAGCTATGAGTTCTATAATAACTCTGTTATTCTTCAAAATAAAAGTTGGGCTTTAAGACCAACGAATCATATCAGATCGTCATGCTTTGGGGATGTAGACACTGCATAATGCCAACTGTCTCTTCAAGACTCTTCAAGAAGACTTGAAGTCTTCTTATTATGGACGATCATCTTCTTCTCTTCTCCGAAAAAAGAACGACGTGTCACGGTGATGATTAGAAGGCCGCTCATTCGAATACTTCCATACTATTGCTATTTCCAAGAATAGATCCAATTAGTAATTACTAATCCCAACAGCATGTGTCTATTCCTGTGCATCAGGGGGCTGAATATACTGGGGGAAAAAATACAAGTGCAAATAAGGGAAGATGGCGAGGAGAAGAAAGAGACCTGTCTCCAGGATTCTTTTTGGTGTTTCATTTTGTTTTGACCACTTCTAATCTCCTTGCCTGGCCTCTTAAGCATGCCCGACTTCTAATCACTGACAAAGTTTGCTCTTTCTGCCAGTTCTATGGATTCACTATTTTATTGTATTTTATTTTTCTGCTGGCTGAACAAAAGCAATATAGTTATCCCGCATGGGTGTATCTTTCATTATTAAGGTTTTGTTCATCATAACAAAAGGACATTTAAAGCCACAGGTAATCAGCGTCAAGTTAATTATCGTCCTGACATTTTGCTTTTGTAATAGCTACGAGGGGTTTTTTTTTGCATGAAGCAATGCTGAAATGATTTTTGTTGGCAATCTGTATTCCCTCCCCCCTTTATTTAGTTAGTTAAAATGATGTAATAATAAATGGGAAGACAGGTGTATAAATAGATACGTAGATTCCATTTGTAGTATCCTCGTTTCATGCGGAAATTAACCTGTATCGTACTTCTTAGATTTCTAACGCTGGAACGTATTTGCCGGCATCAAAGGGAATAATAATTGCATAATTATGTGACTTGAGCAAGGTAGATGGAATCTTGAATAGATAGTAGAATTAGCAGAGATTTCTCCCCCATTAAATTATGACGTTCTCAGTGATGTGGGAATTTGCTATACCTAAAGAGCCAGATTACATGGATCAAAAACTTTTAGCAATTTTGCCCTAAATAATGTAGGGATATAAGCCTCTAACTGGTGTGGTGGTTCAGCATTTAAGACACTGGGCTTGTCAGCTGGAAAGTTGGCAGCCCAGGTTCGAGATCGAAAGCATGCATGTGATGGGGTGAGTTCCCGTCCTCACCCCGTTTTGTGCTAATTTTTAAGCGTAAGAATGCACTTCAACCACATGCAATTTCTCCTCTAATGCATACTTCATATGCCACACATAGCAAAATTTAGAGATAGGCATGGCTGAAAAGGGATAATACTTGTGTTTTTGTCCACGTAATGGGCTCATCTACTTGCAAAGTGCATTTGTTTGCTTCCAAAAAGAGAGCAAACGAATGAAGTTCTCCAACTTCCATTAAGGAAGAAGATTTTGTTGTCAAAGGCCAGTGATGACAGGACTAACTGTATTGAAATAATATGCCTGGATCCTGTGAACTTTGTGAATCCTTGTGGATTCAGGATGGAGACTTTGTGTGTGTGTGTGTGTGTGTGTGTGTGCTTGCTAAACCTTTACCCTCCTTTTTTACTGGACTGCTAATTTATTTTATTTTTCCAGCACATCATTTAAAATGCAACAAAAATCCTGCCTATTCCCAGGCTAGCAAACGGTGGCTACCAAATTTCATTTAACAATCAGCATCTGCTAATGCTATTTTCCAAATGCAGAAATTGTGCAGGCAGCCTGTCTGACTTGCAATGACAATTTTCAAGACGGATGAAGTCAATTACGACGTCCGCCTAAAATGTATTTGGGCTAAAGGTCTATAGATCCTCTATGAAAGTTTAAAAAGCATCGATTGCAACTTAGCATGACTTCCTTGACTACTTCTCTTGCGTTTATTATTTTTCTGCTAATACCCAATGAGTTTCTAACACCGCTTTGGCCTACACTGCAGGATAGGAAATCACCAGGGGTGAAATGCTACCGGTCCGGACTAGTTCAGTAGAACCGGTAGTGGAGATTGGGGCTGGTTCGCAGAACCAGTAGTGATCGCTGACTGGCTACTCCCCCAAACCGAACCGCAGCCCTGAGATGCTTGCCTCCCTTCCATGCTGCCTTCCCGGTGTTCCCCTGGCCAGCTTGTGAAGGGAAGCAAGCGGAAGACAGCACAGAAGGAAAGCAAGCATGGCACGCCTGTGGGAAAGGGAGATAGTGACCTAATTCCTTCCCCACAGCTCCGCCATGCTTGCCTGCCTTCCGCGCTGCCTTTTTCTGCAGCAATCCCCTCCCCTCTTTGGATCGCCCTGTGGGGGAGGTCTGCCTTTGCAGAAACCAGGCGGGTGGTTTGTACAGAGGATTAGTGGGGGGCCTACAGCCCTCCAGGCCGGAGAGTGGGGCATGAGAATGCTCCGAAATTAGCTTGGGAAGAATGATGTGAGTGAGTGACATGCATGACATCAACTTGGCCACGCCCACCATGCTATGCCCAAGCCACACCCACAGAATCAGCAGTAACAATTTTTAGATTTCACTCTTGGAAATCATGGTTTGTTTTGTCTGCTCTGGGCTTCCCCTTTCAACAGTCCTCTTTCCAGAAATAATGAGTAACTTTTAAAAGAATGTATTCCTTGCCGTCTTGTATAGACAGATGTTGGAATCTTCAAGCTTTGCTCGCTCCAAAGGAAAAGAAACACCAGTCCTTTGTGAGGTGATACTGGAAATCTCATTGCCTCTCAAGAAGAACAGATAACAGAGTTGGAAGGGACCTTGGAGGTCTTCTAGTCCAACCCCCTGCTTAGGCAGGAAACCCTACATACTTGCTTGTGTGAATAGTTAAAAGTAAAAGCGGTGTGCCAAAATGGCTCTTGCTTCTTTCCCTGTTTTGCTTTCAGGTTTTTCAACTTGCAACTGAGGAAAAGGACATCTCTTTTCTTTGGAATTATTCAGCTATTGAAGAGGAGAGACGCAAAAATGTATAACTCTTTTTTCCCTTGAGTTACTTTGGCCATGAAAAAACAAGTCTTTGGACAGCTTCACAATTTATATCATGGGTACATGCATAGGGATGCACAGGGCAGGAGGATAGATAGATAGATAGATAGATAGATAGATAGATAGATAGATAGATAGATAGATAGATAGATAGATTAGATAGATA
>JANHFP010007024.1:13135-27443 GCA_032468135.1 Calamaria suluensis
AGTTGAAGTCCACAAGTCTTAAAGTTGCCAAGGTTGGAGACCCCTGCTCTGAAGTGTGTACCAGAGGAGCATAATACAAAAAATGTGTGTTTTTCTCAATCAAAAAAACCCAACTCTTTGTACAGTTTTTACCTAACCACCAGGAATTTGCAGAGCAGGAAACTTTGGGAAACAAGTCGGCTATTCCATCTTTATTCTGAATTAGTATCCCAAAAGCCCACAAAACGTTTCCCGTTACAGAAAATTTGCCTCTATAAGGCCATCAGGGGGAAAAAGGGGAAAAGCTACAGAAAAGAAAGAAACGGGCTAGAATAATTTCACGCCCTTCCTTGAAAGCTATCCAAACTACAAGTAGTAGCATTTGTGTGTGTGTGTGTGTGTGTTGTTTTTTGCTGGTATTTTAAAATGAAGGGAGACTAGTATAGATCTATTTCAAGCTATTTAGCTCTCATCAGCTAGCCATATCCTTATGGGATTTAAAATACCAGCAAAAAACAATTATAAACATATGTACCGCACACTGTTGTTGCTAATTACTGCCTGGATAGTCTCTGAGATGAGCTTAAGGGCAAAAGGGAGCTACATTGCTCCTTCCCATATTTGGGTAACCAGATACCTCCACAAAAACCTATATATATTCTAATATGACGTACTCGACAAGTAATGTACACATACCTCTCATTAAAAACCCAATCCCGAACTTACACAAACCAACAATAAAAACAATAGTGAAACTCTGTGAAAAGTGATTAACCAAATCGCGCATCTTCCCCACCTCGCAGTTTGGGGATCCCTGGTGTAGACGCAAAGCGGAAACACGAAAAGCACTTCTGGTGCGACCTTTGTCGCAGAACCCAGGACGCTCCCGCTCCTTTCGGTCTCTTTTAATACCTGTGTCCGGGGAAATCCGGACTCTTCGTATGACGCACCGCCCAGGCAGCGTCTCTCCCTGGGCGTCGATCCACCGTTTGCCTGAATACATGCGAACCAAGCGGCGAGACCACCCGGGCTTCACCGCCACCAGACAGCAGCAGGTCCGCCCTCCTGGCCTCGAAGGGCCGCCCAGCTGCTCCTCCCGCTCAGGGCGATGCCGGTAATGGAAGCAAAGGAAGCCGCCGGCTTCGATGAACTGGCTGAAGTAGGAGCGGAGACCGGCAGAGCGAAGCTGGGCTGGAACGCAGCTCACCAGGCAGTAGCGGTCGCCGTTCTCCGGGGAGGAAGAAGCCGGAGCTGTGTCCGCCATCTTGCAACGTCTGGGATGAATCATGTGACCTCGCGCAGGACCGGCTGCGCGACGTGGATTGATGGCGTCACTCACTGAACGGAAACGTGCTCGACGCCTTGGCCATAGAGATAAATTCAAGGCCAAAGTAAAGAAAAACTCCATAGGGGGAAAATACAGCAGTTACGTTAAATGCTTTTTGGTTGCAAATATACTTCTGCCTTACAGAAAACTCGAGCTTTAGGTCCTCTGAGCTTGAAATTCTGGGCTTAGACAATTTAGAACTATCGGTATGACCTAGGCCTAGCTCATAACATCATCTACTTCAATGTCCTACCTGTCAGTGACTACTTCAGCTTTAACCACAGCAACACACGAGCATACAACAAGTACAAACTCAAGGTAAACCGCTCCAAACTTGATAGCAGAAATTCGACTTCAGCCACAGAGTGGTCAATGCCTGGAATGCACTACCTGACTCTGTGGTTTCATCCCCAAAAACCCAACATTTTAACTTGACTGGCTGCTGACCTCACCCATTCCTAAGAGGTCCGTAAGGGGCATGCAGAAGAGCACCAGCGTTCCTACTGTTCCTGTCCTAATGTTCCCTTTAATTGTATTCATGTTATGTATTCAATTCATGCTTATACTTACATATATTATCCAATACATAACAAATAAGTGAAATAAATAAGTTGCAGTGCTCAATAAACCAGGTTTTCCTTACAGAAATGTCAGAGGGTGGAATTCAGAGTTGGGGAAGTATTCACTTAGTGACTGAATTTAGACTGGTGTTCTTCAATTTCAGCAACCCTTACTGGCTGGGAGTTCTGGGAGTTAAATTTATCTTAAATTTGCTGAATTGGGAAACACTGATTTAGACAACATGCTGTATCTAGTTTCTTTATATAACATATATTGAATGCATTGCAGTCTTTGAACGGAGATGTATTACTTTGGCCATTAAGACACTCAGGCCTGCCTTCCTGTTGGTTACTGTGCAAAACTGAGGGCTGCATTTGGGCAGAAGGTGCAACTGGCTAGACTTTGCCTTACAGGGGCTCCTTCTGTTATCTTGGATACGCATTTCTGCAAAGCAGCTTCTTGCCAGGTGGGTATTAAATTATTTCACCAAGCAATAGTTAAGAGAGGAATAAAGGTAGTCCTTGACTTACAACCAAATGGAGCCCAACATTTCTGTTGGTGAGACATTTGTTAAATGCATTTTACCTCATTTTATGACCGTTCTTGCCACAGATGTTAACTGAATCACGGCAGTTATTAAAAGATAGTAACATGATAGTGATATGATTGTTAAATGAATCCGGCTTCCCAATTAACTTTGCTTATCAGAAAATTGCAAATGGTGTTCACATGACCCTGGGATACTGCAACCATCATAAAAGTCAGTTGCCAAACATCATATGACTGAGGATGCTGCAATGGTCATGTGAAAAATGGTCATAAGTCACTTTTTGCAGTGTCTTTCCGGTAGTAACTTCAAATGGCCACCTGCTGTAAGTTGAGGGCTACCTGCAATGAAGGATTGGGGTTTTTTCTCTCCACAATGGAGTATTTATTTAAGCCAGGTGAAACTGACAAGAGTATGACCAGTTTCCCTACCTACTCCACCTGATAAGAGGAATAATACCATACTATATTTATGTTCCCCCCACCTCACCAATTCCCAAATGGATTTGTTGGACAAGCTCCAAGTACAAATCAGAGGGGGTTAATGAGAAAGGACCATCAATGGAAAGTACTTCTCCAAGACGTGCTTTCAGAAAGTATACAGACTGGTGCTTGCTTTCCTGGTATATGTTGATTAAAGGATAGGAATCCCACCAGCTGGCAGCTATGGTAATGTCTGTCTTGAAAGAACTCTTGCCTCCCCTCAATGCGGCATGGATTGAAATCCAGCAGCAGTTTATTTAAGCCACTTTCAATCCCAGCCAGTTTTTGCACGAGATGAGCAGGTTTAGGCTAATGTGTAGAAGAATCCTAAGTTCAGCCAGGTGGTGTTTTATTAAACAAATAGAATTTGGTACAATATAGAAACTATTATAAATTGGATGGGGTTTGGGGCTCATTTCTTAGAAATCTAGAAGTAGAAAATTCTCCACCCAAGATGTCCAACTATCTTGAAAGACTTCCAGCCAGTAGGAGGTCACCACCTCAAGGGTACTCACTCCATTATCAAATTTCTTTCTAACATTCCTCCATATATATTCCTGCCCTTTGAGAATGCAGAGAAGAAATCTTGGCCTCCTTAGGACAGGTCAAATATCCCAAGATTACTTTTATGTTCCCATCAACCTTTTCTTCTCTCCTTCAGAATAGGCATAATCTCACTATTTGACCTTTCATCATAGAACCTGTTTGCTGTACAATTGGTCTCCCTTTCAAAAACTACTGAAATAATGCCCGTTGATATCCAGAACTAGACATGTACGTCTTGACCTTGGCCTAGGACAACCTTTGAATGAGGACATCATGTGAAGTTGGAGATAGACAGATATATCTTTTCAGCGTTCATTAATAAATAGTCATGGAACAAGCTGTGAATGCTTTTATTTCTTTTATTTCTTTATAAAACAATAACTTAACTTTCTCACTACATACAAATCACAAGAAGCACCTGCTCACAAAATACTAACATTGGAAATTTGTGCAAAGAGGGCAGAAACCAGCATAGAACAGCACTTTAAACTGGAGAGGAGAAAAGCAGCTGCTTTAGGCAACCTATGTGAAGCAAGCTGGAGGGAAAAGAAACCCCAGTCAAGCAGGAAAAGGATGAGTAATGGAAATTGACATTTTCTGAC
This sequence comes from Calamaria suluensis, assembly GCA_032468135.1. Lineage (NCBI taxonomy): Eukaryota > Metazoa > Chordata > Lepidosauria > Squamata > Calamariidae > Calamaria > Calamaria suluensis. The sequence continues at coordinate 17,180 of JANHFP010007024.1, forward strand.
CTTAGCTTTCCTCAATGCACAAATCTATACAAAAGTCAGGATACCTTAAAGCAAAGTGTTTGCACTTGAAGATTGAAATGTATGATTATGCAGGTCAATATTCTTATTTTTAAAATTGTTTAGAAAAAATGAGTTGCATTTATATGCATGTCCTTTTTATAGGAACTGGAAGAGGTTGGTTGAATTCTGAAAGACCTCCTGGTGCTTTTTTTTTACTAGGAAATCCTGGGGTTATATTTTGGAAGGGAGGCTGCGGGTTATTTCCAGTCAACGGCAGTTCCCAGGAGTCTTTCTGTAGGCAAGACTTCCCTGTAGAAATTGAACTTTGAAACTCAAGCCAATATAAATGAAGTAAAAAAAAATCAATACTGTATGCCTCACTTTGGAGTTACAGGCATGTTTGCACGAGTTTGGTTCAGGCAGGCAGGGCTTTTATTCCATAACTACAACTGATGACACCCAGGACTGGGGATTCGGCTCAGTTTTGTGGTGCTAATACATTTGCTAAGAACGGCGCTATGCTAGCACAGGAATTACCTACTCCAAACAGCTTGTTACAAGCACAAAACTTCACAGGGCTTGGGTGCATGTTGCATTCTTGCATTGTTCAGGAAGAAAACCCGAGTTCATCCACTAGCACCTTCTTTGTCTGCAGAATGTCTACTAAGATGTTATGCTTTGTCGTGGGTTCCAAAATTAATTGTGCCTTTTCTTGGAATCGAAGACCACGCGAAGTATGGGTTGCCTGACCCAACAGCACGACGAGGATGTTATGGTTGCTTAAACTATTTCATCAGCAGCATTTCTATTAAAAGCTCGAGAATGTCTGTCTTTCCAATGATGGGTTCGAAGAAAAGATTTGTAATGAGAGTTGGGGGAATGGATCTCAAGGAGGAAGAACTCAGCAGAACTCGGGCAAATCGACCTTGGTCTTCCAAGTGGAGAAGCACTAGGACTTGTTGGAGTGCTTGCTGAGCTTCTCGCTGGAGGCTCTCAATGTACAAGGAAGCCCGGAGACCTGGGATGTCTAGGAGGGGGAGGGAGGGAGATAATCTGAAATTAATCACAGAATCCTTGAAAAGATAAACTGATTTCCTTCATTTAATAGAACATTAAATTATGCAAAGTTAACCCATTAGATTTAGAGCAGAGATCTTCAAACTTGGTAGCTTTAAGAATTGTGGACTTCAACTCCCAGAATCCTCCAGCAAGCATAGCATAGCTGGCTAAACTGCCAAGTTTGAAGACCTTTAGAATAGATTTACAGAGTTGGAAGGGCTCTTGTAGAACATCTAGTCCAGCCCCCTGCCCAAGCAGGAGACCATACACAATTCTGGGAGTTGAAGTCCACAAGTCTTAAAGCTGCCAAGTTTGAAGACCTCTGATTTAGAATGTGCTCAAGTGCATTACTTATTCCTCATTATGTATTCCTGAACCTCTTCTATGAGAGGTACAGCTGATATTATCCTCCAGCTTACAATTCTTTTCAATTTCTCTGTCCGTTTCCATCCTTGATTAGTTGTTACAGTTAATTGTGTGACTCCTATATTAATATTACTATGTAGCGGATTAGGGTCATCCTAAAAAATGCCTATAGGTGAATAAACAATGAAGGATAAACTAAATCAGAGATCTTCAAACTTGGCAGCTTTAAAACTTGTGGACTTCAACTATGCTGACTGGAGAATTCTGGGAGTTGAAGTCCACAAGATTTAAAGCTGCCAAGTTTGAAGACCTCTGAACTAAATAAACCAAAGCTGAATTCAAATGAAATAGAAGTGCTTATAATTCTAGGAATGATAAGATCTTCCAGTGCTGAAGTTACAGTTCAGAGGATCAGGTGCCCATCTGAGAGAAGTTCTACATCTCTAATCTTAGTCATGAAGTTCACAAGAGATGGTATTGCCTGCTCATATTCTTCTCTCAGAGTAACCAATCTGCAAGGGATATTGTGAAGTGGAGACAGAGAAGAATACTATTTGCCACCTCAGTCTTTTTTTTAAATTGGAGGTGCAGAATATCACAGCAATAAATACAAATGTCCACTAATGAGATTGTTTGATTGGTGGTATCTGGGTTCAAGTTGGAAAGAACTGATGACTAAGATTTGCCGCTCAGAGGGTGGACATAATGAAAAGTTTATTTTTAAAATAAATTCAAAAATAGTTGCAGATTTTTTGAAGCTGACATCTAAAAGGCTTGGGAGGCTGCATTTTTTGGTGTGGCAGATTCTGTGAACTGTTGCATTCCATATCTATCTATATCTCCTCAGAAAATGCTTACATATTTTCATATCTAATTCAATACTTGGTTTCTTAGAAGAGAAAGCTGATTCTAAAACTGATTCAGAATTTCCACCATACTATGAAAAGGACACCCCCAGACTACTGTATGGAACTTCTTATGTGAAGTAATGGCTTCTCAAAAAAATACTAGAAACTAAATGAGATCAAGAAAATCATACTAAATGAGATCAAGAAAACTGCAGCTTTATTAATGTTATTAAAATAAATTCTAATCCTATATAAAGATGTTCCTGATATAATCAAGTATTTTATTAATACTATCACTGCTGAAGACTGAATTAAAAAGCAGTTTCCTTTATCCACAAGAAAAATTCCTTCTCCTAGGTTTTTGCTTTGCTATACATTTGCACATATTTTAATAAAGCATAGAGTGCTTTTGTCCATGAAGAGCCCCCGTTCCTCAAAGACCCCACAAATTTTTTATTTTACAAATCAGTGAACCTACTCTTGTCCTGTTGAGCACTTTCAAGATACTTCATCATTTTTCTCCGTTGTTCTTAAAGGCATATTGCTTATGTATCTTTGAATTTATAAAATTTAGACAGCCCATCTCACTATCCAGTGCAAGAACGGCAAAGCAACCTCAACGGGAGGACTGCTGTCCTAATGGCAATTGTTAATGTTTCTTTGCTAATATAAAGTTTAATCTTTGGATTTAAAAACAACAACAACAACAATCTCTTAGCAGCATAATTTAAGATGCTCTTCCCCTCAATTTTCTGCTTGGTTCACTGAAAGGAATGAAACTAGCCAAGGCTGAGAGTCTATAGAAGAATATCGCTTGTTTTCACAATTGCATGGAGCCTGCCCCGCCCCCCCTTGACCTTCCATGCATGCATTGGGGGGGACGGGGGACGCGGCACTTACCCGGGTTGAACAGAATTGCGCCTTTCAGGTAGGCATATTCTTTAGGACTCAAGTCTAGGCTCCAGAAAGAGTTTAAGCAGCACTGGAGCCGCTGCACGCTGGCCAAGGTGGGCTGCACCCGCTGCAACTCCTCCTGCCTCTTGCACTGGCCGTCCAGAAGGATCCTCTCCAGCATGCTGGGCACCGGGGTCTCCGTCACCTCGAAGGTCACCATCTCCTGCACCAAGCCCAGCAGGAAAAGAGGAGCCCAGCAGCTGTCCAGCAGCAAGAGCTGGTCTTCCCAAGGCAGGAGCTGGAAAGAAGGCAGGTTCTTCACGAAGCTGATGGTCTTCACCAGGACGTCGGAAGCCGCCCGGCAGGTCGCCTGCGGGGTCTGGAGGCAGACGGCGCGGCGCTTGTGGCACAGGCAGCGCTGCTGGGAAGAGCCGCGGCTACCCTTGTGCTGGGTCAAGTTCTCGCTCAGCAGGGTGTAGAGGATGGCGTTCCCGCCGCTCTCGTGGTGGCAAGGACACTTCTCGTACTCCATATTCACGCGGGGAGAGAGCGACAGCCGAGCTGACTCACTCAGCGCACAGTCAGAAAAGGAAGTGCTTTCTCTCCTCCCCCGCCCGCGGCTTCGGCGAGCGTCCAACCCCTTCAGCTAAGGCTCTGGTTACTCTGTGGCTCCTCTCGCCTTCGCCTTGGCTGCTTATCATCTCCGCTTATAAGGCTCCCCCCCCCTCCGGCCGAGCGGGCGAATCAATCCACCCACTTCAGCAGCCTTGACCTCCCGCGCTGGACGAGCAGCAGCAAGCAATTCATTGAAAAACAAGGGCTGCCCGGGGCTGATTGGTTAGGAGGAGGCGAGGTCTCCACGTGGCTCCCGGGACCATTTTCTCAATGAAGGTGCCTGATGAACACTTGGACCTTAACGGGATATCAGTATAAACAAAGTCATTAACCCCAGCCTGTACCATGGCACCAAGGCTGGCCTGTAATCTTGTTTCAGGAAACGATAGGGGTCACTGCCGAGGAGTTCACATAACACACACACACACACACCAAGTCCAACAAAGAGAGTCCTATGCAAACAGTTCATAAAGTTTCACCCTTGGAATTAACAACCTGGAAGTCATGTAATCTGAAGGTTGTTTAACTCAAACAGCTGCTCTTAGCTAATAATGAAGAGGCAAGGGAGAAAAAAAAGAGCTAACGGGCTCACCATGCCTAAAAGTGTGGTGTAGTTGTCTTATTCAGAGATACTGGAAGTGTAGAGCATGCTGGTTTCCCATTTAATACAAATTCTGGTTGAACGGAGGCCCCAGAACAGTAGTTGCCAAATTGTTTTAAGCCTTAGTTATGCTTTCTCAAAGACACCATCTCCAAACTTAATTGGGTGGAGGGGAGGAAAAGTTACAGGCGGGTTTTCCCTCCCCCCTTTTTTGGGGGGAGGCTCCCTTGCAAGCTTCTGTCAACCTAGCAGTTTTGAAAGCACGTAAAAATGCAAGTAGAAAAAATAGGGACCACCTTTGGTGGGAAGGTAACAGTATTCCGTGCGCCTTTAGTGTTTAGTCATGCCGACCTCATGACCATGGAGACATCTTCAGATAGTGCTGGCTCTTCAGCTTGGAAACTGAGATGAACACTGCCCCCTAGAGCTGGAAACGACTAGCACATATGTGCAATAGGAACTTTTACCCTTGCAAGACATCAAACAAATGGACAATGTTTCCATAGTAGAATCTAATGCACCACAATCTATTTTTCTACATGTAGTATTTCTACACGTGACCATTTTGGGGAAAGCTGGCTAGGGTGGTCTAAAGTTGAGCAGATGACAAGAATACAAATGTGCAGAGGCAATTAACACCATTGCCCCATAAGGCTGTGTAGCAATCCAGATTCAAGAGAAAAGGGGGATTTGGAGCTGACATGCCAATGAATCAAGCATATTTTTCCCTCTTGGTCTGCACAGCCTGAGGAGAAAGTTGGGAAGAAACACTAAAGTAGTTGAAACATCTGATAGTCTAGAGCTGCTGGAAATAAGACTATTTTTCAATCTTCCAGATGTTGTACAACTGCAAGTTTCAGAGTTCCCAGCCATGGGGGCTTGAAATGCTGGGATCTCTACTCCCAAAAGACATTATGGGAAACCCAAAGTATACACCCCTCCTCCGGTTTTTATGCACATTGCTTGCTGCTGTCAGCCTCTAGGATGCTTGCTTGTGGCTGTCATAGTAATGGGAGGGGGCAGGTAACGAAGTTATTTGGGAGGGGGGAAGCGAGCTGGTGGAGATGTCTTGTAGTAGCTGCTGCCAAGGAGAAGTGCTGATAACAGTCAAGGCCAAGGCTATCCCCACATACCAGATAAGATGGGATGTCTGAAGACTCACCCCACATGACACCATGGGGATTGGACAATCAACCTGGGTCCTTGGGGGGAGGGATTTGGGGATGCTTTCAATATGTAATTTTCGTGCCTTTAGCCTCAGACTTTGCTTTCATTCCATTGCATTCAGTTCTTACACAGTAAAATTATCTTTCTCTATAAACATGGAGTTGGCACATCTGACAGAGGCTATCTAGCATTCTGGAAGTAGCCTTATATTCCTTTGTTGTTCATTTTCTTCAGTGGATTCAAACAACAACTGATAAACATATTAACTGAGAGAGCAGAAAAGGTACAGAAGAGTTTATTTAGAGCTGCTAATCATCTTGGATAGCTTTCCTCCTGGGTACCCTGATAATCATGAGTTTGACAATGCATAAAAGCATCACCTTTTTAATCATGCATGCACAATATGAGCTATTTGTAAGCAACAATACAGAACAAAATATTCTTGACTGACATGTCCAATTCTGGGAAAAAACCAGATCCGACAAGGTGGACAGCTTGTTTTCAGCAAACCAGAGACCTGCTTCTTCTTCATTTCATTCCCTTAAGCAGAAGAGCCTGAGTTATTGTTGACATCTCATTTTCTCACGTCAACACAATTCATGAGATTGACTTAAAATGAGCATAACTCCTTATCAGATTCCTTGGTGGAATCAGTGATATAATAACCCTAATTTTCCTTGGATGAGACAGACTGGATTGGAAACTCCCCAACTTCAATATTGCAACAGAAACAATGAAGCATTTTGTAGCTTCCTAAACCTTGGAGTCTATTCCCATCAAAGCTCCGAGATAAGTTACAAAATGGCTTGGGGAAACTGTGAAGGTCAATAACATTGAAAGGAACAAAAATAAGACCAGGGTGTCATGTTAAAGATCTTAGGATCCTTGCAATCTATCCAAAATCCTGGACAAATGTACTCCAGGTTTCACTACTTATGATTGCTATGTTAATTCTGAAAGTAATAAATAGTAGAGTGACAGATACATGGATCTGTGATGAAGCTGCTCCTCACTGTAACCTCTAAATAGCAGCAACCTGTATCTACCTGACACACATTCTTGTGCTGATAAACCTTGGAGTGATGGCTCAAAGGGAACATGTCAAAGATATTTAAAGATTGTCAGTGCTTTGACTGATTCTGAAGCTGTTCCCGGTTGTTATATGGGGTTATATCTGTACAGTGGTTGCTTGGTTTTTGAAACAAAAGATATATGTTATTGTGAAGATAGGACTTTCAGTGCTTTATTTAGGAACATGAGTATGATCAAGGATGTATATCAACTCCAGATTAAAAAAAATATTTTTTAAAAAAATGATACCTTCCCAGATTTTCCAAAACTAAGAGAACCCCCCCAAGGGAAAGCAATTATTGTGGAATACAGCTTCCATTTATTTCAATCCTTCATCTCTCTAAAATATTGCCTTACAAAGATGAAGGACAGACTTCTGATAACCGATAGCTGTTGTTGAAAATCCAGAAGCATAACCAGCATTCTATATGGAGTTACTAGTACAATAACTTTTTAACCCCAAAATGGAGTGAGTATATGCATCGTCCGAAAGGTATTTCTTGCTTTTTAAAATTTGAATGTTTGTCAGGAAAGGAGAAAAAAAAATAGGGGAAATTGTGTTAGTTGAATTTTGCTTTTGAAAAATCCATTTCTGGATGCTGTTCCATGAACCTGCAAAAGGGAGAGAAATGAGCATTACTTGACAGAGATAAATAATACCAGCATCTATGTCCCTCAGCCCCAGTTCCCTCCCCCAGCACTAAATTGGAAAGAAACAGTTTCTAATTGTTGATGTTAGGTAGTTTGGCTGCTGCATATAAAACAAGGTCTCAGAAAAGATACCTTAGAACAGGGGTGTCAAACTCACATTCTCACGGTGGTGTCACGTGATGTATTGGGACTTCCCTCCTCCCCCCCTTCGCTAAACTGGGCATGGCCAGAACATGACGGATCTGGTCCATCAGCCAGGAGTTTGACATCCCTGCCTTAGTAGGATAATGCCCAAAACATCATTGGGTAATAAAGGCTGGTTAAATAAGGCTGGGTTCTTTTTAATCAAACACTAGTCTCCAGAAGGAATGTACCTAAAAAAATGGGAAGTGACCAGTCCAGGTAAAAGCAATAATAAATAATTTAATTATTATTTATAATAATATCATATTATAGAACAATAAAATACAGAAATTGCCATTTTGTAAGGTTACGAATTTCAAAGCTATCACTGTGGCATTACTGGCCATGACTTATGTAGAATCACATCAGCTCTGTCCTTCACACTATCAGTAAAACTGTCCTACTATGGAACCCAACAGTTGTAAACCAGTAATGACAAATCGATCAAATATTGACCTTAGGAACGATTAGCTCCAGGTTAAATACGAATTTTCCAATGCAAGCAAATATTCTTGCTTGTGCATCACTTGAATGGAACATTTCTTACTAGAGGTTTTGGAAATCATACTGTTCAGAAATAGCACTTCTGGCCTCCTTTTCCCATTACAATTAACTCAGCAAATGATAGCTAGCAGTATTAGATCATGTTTAGTAGTTAGTATTATTTTAAAGTTTTAACTGCTTTTACATTCTTGAAGTCTATGGAGTTGATACAATTACATTTATGTAAGACCAGGATAAAGCACCCATTTTATAGAAGGAAGGCTTTTGCCCCCTAACTGTTCCACTCAAATACATAGAAATAGGGGCATGGAGTTACTCACAAAACTGACTCTAACTTACTAAGCTCAGAGCACACACTGATCACCTGAAAGTGCATCATTTCTCCCACCCACCCAAATTGTTTTGACTTACTGATATGTTATTTAGCCGACCTACTGGGAGAGGACACCTGTGGCTATTTCATGGGGTCACTTTTTCCACACTATCTGAAAACGTTACCCAGCAGAAGGGCAAAGGGTAAAGTTTTAGAGCTAACAGGCAAATTAAGAATATCGTTGGGGCCGAATGGCACTTTTCCAAGACTTCTTAATGAGCCAATCTGTAAAGCAGCTGAATTATTAACTAAGAACACCCTTAATGATATCATACATCGTGGAAGAACTAAGACCCAAAGAGGAGACACAGTAGACAGCTTGGAAGGAGGAGGAAGGCAAACGGGACTCATAATGTGGTGGGCTGAGAGGGCTAAACTGCAGTGCAACATCCAGAGCAAAAATTATACATTTTCTGAAAACTATTGCTTAATTGAATACGCCACGACTGATACCAGGAAATGGCCTCATATCCAAGATATGACCCTGTGCCTGTGGAGATTAGCCAGGGAAAGAGACAGAAATTGCCCCCACTTCTGGCTTTATCCCTTTTCTCTGCTTGAGCTATTTAGAATGGCTGGTGAAAAGTGTTTGACCTTTAGTTACCCCGCGTGCAACTTGATGCACATCACCCTATCTGGCCTCAAAAGGGGAATTACTCACAGAAGCTTCTACTGAGATCTCTGACAAGCAGGGCAATAAAACAATAAAATGCATGATTGTCTAGTGAGTGGTGTGTTATCTGACTTGGAGACACATGGAGATTAGAGGCAGAGACACCACGTCACAGTTCAGGCCGAGATGGTACTGCCTGGCTTCCTAGTCTCTACTTACTTGCTTATAAAAGCCGTAGTGCAGGGGTCTCCAAACTTGGCAACTTTAAGACTTCTGGACTTCAACTCCCAGAATTCCCCAGCCAGACCCCTGCCCTAGCACTCCTAGCACAGTTAGGAGGCACACTTGGGGAAAAATGTTATTCCTTCCTTCTTCACAGTGTAAAACTGGCCTTACTCACTTTTTCAGTATGTCCTGCTTCTTTTGCTCGTCTGATGTGGGAAGCCCCATTGATTTCTGCCGCTGATCATACATCATTTTCTCAACCATGCTGCGTGTTTCGCTATCCAAGTCTGATAACTTGGAAATGGAGAGAAGTGTATTAAGAGGAATTTACATTCATTCACTTTCTAGATGTCACCTAATAAAGTCACATTAATAACACTTGTATACATAGCAAGGGAAGACTGGTTCCCCCCCCCCCTTCCTTTGGCTCCACAACCACCAAAATTGTCTTCTGTTCTATTCCTTGGTTTTCACTGCTATGTATTCAGCAGCGGCAGCACCTCCTCCTCAAGGTCTCCGAACATGAACTGCAGAGAGGCAGCCGTTGAAACTTATCTAAACATTTGAAGGAGGAAGTCTTTGCTTGCCAGGAGCAGCATATAAAAAAGAAACAAAGACTTGCTTAGTTTTTGTTTTGTTTTTTAAACCAGTTTGCCGGCTCCTTTCTTGTTGGGTGTTTGGAAAGGTTTCCCGTCCGAGTACTAGCTGTAAAGGAATTAAGAGCTGACCTTGAGAAAGCCGTTAGATTGGCCTTCAAACTGTTAATAAACCTTACAATAGCATAACATGTCTCCACAGTGGGGTTTTTTTCTTGTTCTGACCTACTTCAAAGGGCTAACAAAAAGGAATTCTGCCTGGGATGATCAGTCAGATGCTGCCATTTGTTGAAACAGACTGTGGTTACAATTCAATAAAGTGAGGGATTCCATCATGCTGCTAACAGTTAAATATTTCAACCGTCTATGACAGAGGTTCCCAAACTTGGCAGCTTTAAGACTTGTGGACTTCAACTCCCAGAAGTCCACTTGAAGTCCACAAGTCTTAAAGCTGCCATGTTTGGGAACCTCTGGTCTATGAAATGCAATGACCCTAAT
>JANHFP010007024.1:70073-86233 GCA_032468135.1 Calamaria suluensis
TGAGCTTGGGTGGACTCCAGAGGATGGTGAAGGACAGGAAGGCCTGGAGGAACATTGTCCATGGGGTCACGATGGGTCGGACACGACTTCGCAACTAACAACAATCCAACATTCACAACTTCACACCAACATGTGGACTGAGGGAAGCTGCTTTGAATAGTGTCATAGTATGTTTTGTTCCTCAACATTTTTTGGCAGAAAAAAACCCTGTCCCATCACAAATGAGCCCATGCACATGATTTAGCTTCCTTCCTTCTGAGGTTGTTTTTTTTTTAAAAAAATACTCTTGAATCTAAATGCCTCACATGGAAGCAAGTCATATTGGAATAACTTGGATGTGAAGAGCAATTTTGCAAACGTGAAGGAACACAAATACGGGTTGATTCACAAAGCACACTAAGTTATAGAACCATAAAGTTGGAAGGAGGAAACTTCCAAACTCTCAAGCTATGAAGCCTCTCTGCCTGAACATATATTTTGCTCAGTTTTGGCTCAGTATATTAGGCAGTCCTACTCCACCCATTGTGATTTATCCCGTGACTGTAGTAAAGCAAATCATGGCTCACTGGTGTACAAACTAGGTCATATTCTAGGCAAGGTATAATAACCATGACAAATATGCTCCATGCCAGCACTATAGCATTGTAAGCAATTCATCAAATTTCCCAAAGCCGTATCAAACCTAAGTAGAAGCAAAAACTATTTGATTTGTTCAATTGCTGTCCCACTTTCAATCTTCTAAATGCACTTGTGTTTTATTTTGACAAGGCCTTTTAATTTATTGCTATGGTTATTATTAAACCAGTACTGGACTGTATGTAGAGCATTCTTCCAATTTGTTATGACTCAGATTAAAAATTCCCCCAACAATATGCTAAGCATTGTACACATTTAATGCACCTGATGCTTACTAGACTGGACATAAGGCTTTTATTGACCGTAGTCTTCATCATTTTGATATTGGCTTTTCTGTTCAATTAAAAACGACAGACCAGCTTTTGAGAAAATATATTTTTATTAGGTTTTTTTTTTAAGAGATCAAACACTCAAAACATTGAAAGCCCCCTTTCAGATCACAACTAGTGTTTTCTACAAGCATCCTTTTGTTTAGGAGTGATCTGCTCCAACAATAGAAAAAGCCAACCACATCAGGTGGTTTGTGCTGCTCTGGTCAGTTTCAGAGACAACCACCAATTACAGGCTTAGGACCAGGGTTTGTGCTATTGGAATGGCATAAGAGGTAAAAACTTGGCAAGATCCCCTCCCCCAACCTATATCATTATATTTAAAGACCAAATTAATTTCACAATCGAAGGACGTATTGAGTAGTGTTCTGAGCATAGCTAAGAGTAAAGCCAAGAATGAAGACTATGGAAAGAGACTAGATCACCTGATGTCTTTCAGTAGCTTTAGATATTAACTTTCATTTACTTGCTTAGTCAATAGCAAATGGTTTTGGAATAGCAATTTAAAGTATATGGAAAATACACAGAGCCAGGCTATCCCCCCCCCCCCCGCAAGCATCCATTATAACTAATAATTTGGCAATTCATAAGCCATGTTAAGATATATTTCTCTATATACATAGGATACCTGGAAGTATAGCATCCCAAACCTCAATGCAACACTCTCCATTTACTCTAGAAAGAAGAGGATAGTAAGCAGCTAACAGAGGCCTGGTAGAAAAGGCAATGCATAAATCCCATGTACCTATATGAGTCTCTTCTTTGCTCTCTCCATCTAGAATTGTTTTGAAAAGTATTTTAAATATATACTGAAATACTATTGCATTAGGAAGATGTGAATGACTTTGTATCTTGGTAAAAATCATGTGATTTCTGTGTAGCAATGTTCCCTATCCTTTTTTTCCTCCTTTTGTCACCCTAGAGTGGTAGCCTTCTGCCTCAGATTGTACCATATATGAACTGGGACAAATATCATCCAATCATCAGTAGAAGATATAATCAGCAAGGTTGGAGGGCAGAAGACTGCAGTGAAACTTCAGTATGGTGTTCCCTACTTCATTCCACCTACTCTGCAAAAGCCAATTATGCCCTTAGAAGGAGAAAGGATAGCATTTTGGAAGCCACCTTTATTCCTGAAGCCTTTTAATTTGGGTGGCCTAAAACGGCCTTTCCTTGTAGTCCAGTTTATCTAGAATGTACAGGGGAGGGGAAGGATAATTTAGAGAATTGAGGATTAGAAACTAAAACTATGGTACTTTTGTATGATTAAGTAAAGTGAATCCAACAGAGTTCAATACATTGTATTTATTTATGGTGACAGATTCTAAAGAATCCAAAGTTCGTATGTCAGGCTTATTGCATGACAGATTTGATAGCTGCAGAACACATTCAAACACAAGTTAGAAGTGCCATTCATAGTGTCAAACTCTTCAGGATATTCTCATGCACACAAGGAAAACAGCAGTATCACAGCAGATATATCTGGTGCAGCCTCTACTTATATTTCACCACACATCCCCATACAGCAAAAAGTGCTTTAAAAAGAGAGCATCCAGCAAGCCCTTGATTACATGGGAAAATTCCCCCCCCCCCAAACACAGCATTGATCTGGTTTTTTTAAAGAGGCAATTTTTACTATTTAAATTTTCACCCATCATTTTAGCTACAAACATTGCTGGCAGCCAACTGTGCGGTTTTAGTGCAAACCCATTTCTCCTTCTAAATGTGAATTACCAAATGGTTGCCAAAGGAGACAATCTGGAAAAGCAAAGCCTTCCTTCAAGTGGCAGAGGAAACCTAGGACAGCCCTCTTAATCACCAGGCATTACAGCCTTGTTCATTGCAAAATATGGAAGACTTCACCAGTATAGAGGAGAGGTCATCTAAAGCCACCTATATATTCAAGAACTCTATTTACACAGCACTGGATTTATCAGAATTGAGAAGTTTCTCTTAGCTTGTACAACTTGTAGAAAAACCAAAGTGGGTGAAGTTGTGGTAGGTATGGTCAATAAGTTAACAGATGTTTAAAAATTGCCTTACCATCTCAGCTCATTGTCTCTAAGCAGAGGCAGGGTGTTTAGCTAGACAAAATCCAAGTATTTTTTATTTATTTCTTTTTTTCTTTTTTCTTTTTTTAGTCTGCTTCAACAAGGTACAGTTTTGATTGCAAAGAAAACAGATTAGCAAATAAGTCAACCTTCAAAGATACACCATGGAATATTTTGTGTATCCCTTACAGAGCAGGTATTTCCAACAGAGCCAAAGTATCTGTTGTCTGAGCTTCCTAAAAAGTATAAACTAATCTGAACTGATGTTTTGTAAAATTTCTATGCAATCCAAAAAAACATACAAGAAAAATTATTGTGCTGGGTAAATAATTATTTCAAAGCCTAATTTGACAAGACATCGACAATTTCTTGTGTACAGTTGTCTACCACTCTCTTGTCTCTTACTTATTCTACTGTAGCAAGCGCAACACATGAGGAATTTTCACTACATTTAAATTTTATAAGCAAAAGCAAGGCAATGGACCTGTGAAAATCGGATCCGATCCAAATGTATTTTTTCTAAATCAGATTTGAATTGTCAGTTCAAATGTGTGAATTGTGTTAATCCAATTTGTAAATTCAATTCAAACAAAAGTCATCTAAATTGGATCACTTAATCTGATTCAACGCATCAAACCTAGTCTTCAATTTGATGACTTGATTCAATACATCACTGATACCTTGTCAAATTAAGACTATAAAGTTTTGCATAGCCATAACAAGCAGTGTTAAAATGTTTCCTTAGTCTAATGTGGAATCAAGTAGGTAGTCACAGACACCCAACAGGAAGGAGAACAGGAATTATCAAGATATTGTAGTGGGCTATCAGACACAAAGCTGAGGGCTTCTGGGGCCAAGGTCTAACTGGTTCTTTTTGTTAACCAGGACAAAGGCTATGCATGTATATTTTTACGTTTTTGGTCCAGCTCATTTTTACTCTAATACCATTGACAGTCATAGAGCCTGGGAACAACTGCTCCTTGCATGAAAAAGATATATTGATTCACACAGCAAAATACCGATCTATAGCCTTTCCTTTAAGAGGAAATAAAGTATTAGGGTTTTGGCACTGCACATTAAGTTGAATAATTATTTAGGGTCATTCCTATTTCCTCTGGTAGCCTTCACAATGAGGGCACATAATCCATCTCATTAAGATACTCTCTATCATTATGAATTGAAGCCCCGTTTAATTCCCCATCCCAGCTCTGTTCTAATTGTTAATCAGTGCTGCTGGTGCATCAGACAGCAAGCCATGTTACAGTGGCAGCGGTGGAAAGCCTCTGCCTACCTCAGTTCCCTTGACAGAAATGAACGTGTGATCCTAAAACCAAAATTTCCTGGCAAACATTCATAACTAAGCTGTTAATACAGATTTCTGCCATTACAAAAAAAATTACAGTATTTCTTTTTTGGTTGCAGGCACTTGTATAAGATTTCTTTGGTCCCTTAAAAGGAATTCACCACTTTGAAATAAGTTCAGAAAAAAACAGTCTGCACAGCCCATAATGCTTCTTGCACTAAGAAAGAAAAAAAAATCAGCTAGCATTTAAGGTAGTGCAGCTCTGCTTTTAACCTAATCCTATCCACCCACCTTATACATTAAGCATTTTCTTCCTGTAAACATCTCTGGTAATTAGACATATCACTGCACAATTTCCCACGATTAAGTAGACTTATAGTTCCAATGTAAGAGCAAGTTACTCAAGAGCAAGAGGCCTTTTTTTCTTCTTCTGAACACTCAGCCTCTGTCCCTTGAGAAGACAAAGACTGGAGATGTTTTCAGCATTCAGCTGCACGGGAGCCACGTTGGGTAGGAGTGACTGCAAGGCAGAAGAGGTTGCATGTGGGTTACATAATAGTTGACGTTTATTTCACTGATGTATGGTGCTGGCTGATAATAACAAGTCACATTTGTGACAGTTGGAATTATGTTCCGCTCGGCCAGGACCCGGAGGGCCAACATGGCAATGAGGTTCAGCGTCTGTCGTCTTTCATGTCCCATCAGGCACACTGTACTCTCATTTACCACTCTGTGTAAGGTCATCAGGCAATCATACCTTTTGCTTTCCATCCCTACAAAGTGACTTTGGAGGTAAGACTCCAGCTTTCGTTGCTGTTCCCCAATATCAGGAAAGTCTATAAAAAACCTCGAACACATGTACCTCTGCAAGGCCTTCATGTCAACTTCTGATTTAGCTTGAAAACCCCTCACGAGGAGGTTGCAGTACTTCAGAAGCCCACCTCCTCTGATTTCCTCTGGATTCCTAGTAGCTATAATTCGGTTCCTCAGGTGATCAATCGCCTCCTCAAAGTCCCCATACATACTCTCCCCAGTGACAGTAGGGTGGAAGTTTGCAGACATTGGATTCTCTGAGCACTCCCCAAAGAGCAAGAGTGAGTCCAATATGATCTGGAAAGAATCAACGCTGAACTCGAACTGCCTCCGGAGAGAGTCTACAAATTTTAGTTCCACATTCTTCCCACTGTTGTTTGACAGTGATATAAGGCTCCAGCGGTCAGTTTCATTGCACACTTTCACCAACTTCTGCACATAGGCCTCCTTCAGAGTCATGGGAGTGATCTTATCTTTGTTTACCCCTTCTGGGAGGAAATCCAGGAGACAATCCATCACTACATCTTTTACCAGCTGGAAAATATCCTCGCTTTTCAGATCAACACCAAAAATGAGATCCAGATCTTTATACCCCAGACCGCTGTCCTGGTGCAACACGTGGCTAGCTGCTGAGCCATTCAACCTCACATTGTGGACAGTGATGCCCTGCTTTTCTAGACGACTACGGACCACCTGTAAAGCAAGGAGAGGCAAATTGGTACCAGTTGACAGTAACTAATGGTGTGGAAAGCAGTTTCAATGGGAAATATAACAGACCACAGGCTAGGAAATATGTCCTTAGTGTCTTTAGAGACAATACAGAAAATCAAGCCAGAAAGCACAGTGTAATAGCCAAATGTGAGACATTCCAATGAGCCCAGCTGAATAGAATGCCTACAAATGATAAAATCTATTGCTGTATTGCTGTTTGCAAACTTGTCTTATGGGATAAATAGCAGCTCAGGTGAATAATTTTTAAATAGAAATAGTATAGGAGAAAGGGGTTAACAACTAGCTCTACCAATAATCTGTAGACCACCTTTTTACTGAATGTTTGGCATGACATCTAGATTGATCTTAAGTAGATTTCAGGTTTTTGTCCTGATTTCATTATGCACAATTACAGATGAAAAGATCTTCCATATACTTTGTTGTTCTTCCATCTTAAGGTGGAATCTTACAATCTGAAGAAAAAACAGATTATATAGCAACTATACAAATTTTAGGGGAAAATTGTTTAAATGTCCTTTGGGAGGCTTTTTTCTGTTTTACAACTAGCACACAGTTGCAAACTAGATAAATTAATATTAGAAAGAATAAAAGAATACTGGTCAATTTGTATAGCTACAGTGTATCATCAACAATCTTGCAGAATAGGCACGTCAAATATTCCTTACCTCTTTTGGTTGAGAGACAAGACACATCAGGCATTAGGACAGTAACTGCCTTTTTAGGTTACATGCTCAAGACTGGTGAACTCTGTATTTAGCACCGACTAATATTTTCTGGTCAGAGTCAATCATTTCTGTTTACAGTACAATGAACTGCTATGTGTCATTTAGTAATGTTATGGTTTTAGACGTATACAAAGACTAGCCCTCATTTCCCTTTAAGAACACATGTTCTTTTGCATGTTACAACAGCATTATTTTGCAAACTTTTGAGGTTTTTTGTAACAGGACATATTTCATCCAATTAATTGGACAGATATTATGGGATGCATTGGGAGATTCTTATCAATATTTAATATTTCTAATATTGTTGAAGTGATCAAGTTTATTTATGCATAAATACCTGTGAACTACTCTAGCTAAATCAGAATGCAGTTCCGGCTAATTTGACAGTGTCCTTGTGTAGTATAATTGAATAATTAAAACAGAATTAAACCAAGTCTATATGTTTTTGTAAAAACAATCTATTACTTTTACATATATTATTTTGTTAAACAGCTCACTGAAAAAAAAGAATGTGCTTTTCTATTAGAATATTTCAATCTCACTGGTTAATGGCGATACTTCCAAATATTAGCTGTTCAAGAAAGCCTTTTGAACTGCATTGCAGAATTTATTTTAGTTGTACAGGGTAACCAAGTAGGTTATGTAAAAATTTCAGGAGGGCAGAGTTCTTCATATTTGCATCCAGGGATTGAACCGGGGTGTGTGTGTGTGTTAAATTAAATCCTTCCTTTTTGTATTGATTTTAAAAGCTACCTTGACACCTTGAGTACCATTGTTGCTATTGTCGTTGTCAAAGCTATAACTTTACCTACTGTACCAGTGTATATTATTTCCAAGGCATCACATTTAAAATGGCAAAACTCCTACCAGCATATATACAAAGACTGCACCATAGTTTATTTGGACAGTGCTGTTTATGATTGAGAGAGAAAATTAGAATCTATCAGCTGAAAATCTCAGTCCAATCTGTCACTATTCAACATCTTACCTTCTAAAACCTCTTCATCAGCATCAATGCTATCTCCAACTACTGTCCTACACCCTACAAAATTCAATTAATCACCAGCCAAACCCATATCCCACATGCTACCGCTTGTCCTCTGAAATACCTTCATGCCAAATCAGCATTTCTCCATCCTTTGCCAGCCAAGCCTTTTATACTGGCTGTTACATGTTCCATATCACACCCACCCTATAGTCACAGCTATATTCAACTACTTGAGCCATGTACGTGCTTTTTATTCTTCATAATTAATTCACTGCCAATGGCATAATCAAATACATCAGGTGCTGGTAGCTAGCCTTTACCGATCAAAAATATTGCTCCATATTAACATAGAATGGGACACCACCCAGTGCTTGAGTAAGGTTGACTACTCTGTTTAGCTAGCCAAATACAGGACTAAATGTGTGCAAAAATATGCCAGTCTTATTAATTTTTGATTTAATAAATTTTATGGCTGCACATTTTGGAAATTACCACAATACAAATTTAAGTAATCTGTAAACTGAAAATCAAAAATCTAGAAAAGAATGCTGTATTCTAAAAAATATGGAATGTTCTTCCATACTTTATCAAACCTCCTCCTGGACAGAATGCTATATTAAAAGGGATTCAGTCTGCTTTAGTGGTATCAAGATGTTTCTGTCTCTAGATTGACACTTTTTAAAACATCTCTTATTAGTTTCGCTTCTGTGTTCAGAGAGTAAAGCAATAGGTATAATAGAATTGCCTGCCAGCCATCATGACTCTCCTTTCTCCAAGTTATGCAGTGCCTATTTATTCATCAGATTTCCACACTGCCCATCTCACCTAAGTGACTGGGTGGTTTACAACAAAAGACAATGTCCAATTAATGATTGAAGCAAGTCTAAAAACTAGCATAAAAACATTAACATGAATGTTTTTATGTATTGCATTCCTAACTCATTTTCTCTCCAGAAGCTCAAGGCAACGTACATAGTTCTTCCTTGTGCAATTTCCCCCAAAACTACAACTAAGTAGGATAGACTGGACTAAGATACACTGACTACTCTTAATATCAGCTAATAACTTCCCATGTGTAAAGATGGATTTAAATCTAGATGTATTTTTAGGCACACATTTTACAGTTGGGGTATATGATTCAAAAGTTAGAACCAGAAAAACTCTGTATGAAAGAACTGCTCTAATTTACAGTTCTGCAATACCATTAGTACAGAATGTGTAATTTTCGTATAATGCATTATGTGAGTACAAACATGCACTTCCCATGGAAACACTTTAGCTCCTGGCAATTACTGTAGTGAAAGGCAGCAAGTTTTGTTCAATGCTTTAAAAAATAGAACCCAATGTGCCTTGTTACATCTGAGTCATTGCAAAGGAATGAAGCCACCTCCCATATAAAATGAATATGCAAGCAGCTTTTTGGCACAACATTAGTGCCTACTAAGCACAGTGTTGCTACTTTATAGACAAACAAATCCTTAGTAATTTGTGGCAGTGATGACACACTGAGCCGAGCAGGCTATTTAAGGGCAAATGGACTGTACTGGAAGCAGTTGGTCCAGCTTCTCACTGGGCAGAAATTACAAGCATCAAGTATACATTTGTGCACCCACGGAGATCTACTTCCAATGAAGTACAGAAAGAGTATTCTAAAGTAATGTATATGTTAATGAACATGGATTTGTATTATGTCACAAAGTTGTGTAATCTTTAGGCAAAGAAATATCATCTGCAAGACCATGTGGTGTAATGCTTACAATGCTGGAATAAAATCAAAGAATCTTCAAATCATGCAACCACAAAAATTCTTAAATAAAATTTAGATCAGCTATATATATGAAATCACATTAAAGTGATGTCCAAATTATATATCTATCAAGCCAAAGCAAAGCACAATCCTCATTCAGTGAACCAAGTGTCCTAAGGCTCACTTCTTGCCAAAACAGGATACACTTGAAGCAAATACTAAAGCTATAAATGGTTGGGTGTTCTGAAGTCAATGTGAACAGTGTTCAACTGAACTGTGATCAAGCAAACAATAATCTGCTCCAGGTTGTTCTCAACTCAGAGCGCACTGTATATTCACAGTTCTAATAAGCACATTAAAATCCATCCTATCCTCAGCAATGACATTTACAATTTTACCTTTCCAGAAAAGTCCAAGCTGATGAATAAAATGGAGAACACATTGCTTTGAACCTATTATGTCTGTAACATTTTTCATTAACCCAGGAGTGACTGAAAAGGAACAAAAAGAAGCTGACATATGCTAGAGATGTTAAAAAGGTGACATCAACCGATGTAAAGTGGCTGTCATGTTATTTCCTTTTCATATTGACAAAGTTATATCAATATAATTGTGAACAATTCATTCATTAAGGTAGTCCTCGATTTACAACCATTTGTTTAGTAACCTTTTGACGTTACAATGGCACTGAAAAAATGACTTGCAAATAGTCCTCACACTGCTGCAGCACCCCCAGTCAAGCAATCAAAAACTGGGTGCTTACCAACCTGCATGCATTTTCTATAGCTACAGCATCCTGGGGTCATATGATTGTCATTTGCCACTTTCTCATTTGGCTCTGGCAAGCAGTCAATGGGATAAGTCAGATTCATTTATTGACCATGTGATTCACTTAACAACTGCAATGATGCATTAATAACTGTGGTTAAAAAGTCATAAAATCAGGAGCAACTCATTTAAAAACCACCTTGCTTAACAATGGAAATTCAGGTCCCAAGACAAGTACTACCTCATCAATCACCCCAACCAGTTTTATGCTGTTTGCATCTTTAGGGTTCTTTTATAATATTTTCTCATCTGCAAGTTCAGCAGCCCACAGAAATGTGTAACTGATATATAAATCCATGATATTCAGCCAGGGGCTTTGGGAAAACAAGCATTAACCTAGGTTAAATTATCTGACATGATTACATTTATTCTTTGACTTACGATTGAGCCCAAATTTTTTGTTGCTAAGCAAGACAGTTGCTAAATGAGTTGTGTCCATTTTACAATCTTTTTGCCATGGTTATTAAGTGAATTTGCAGTTAAATGAATCACATGGTCATTAAGCAAATCTGGCTTCCCCCACTTACCTTGCTTGTCAGAAAGCTGGCTGGGAAGGTCACAAATAATGATCACATGACCCTAGGAAGCTGCAGCAATCAGAGCACCAGAATTTCAATCATGTTACCAAAGGGATGCAGCAATAGTTGTGAGAAAAATGTTTGTAAGTCACTTTTTTCACTGCTGTTGTAATTTCAAATGGTTGTAAATCAAGGATTACCTGTACAGTACTATGTTAGTCCATCAAAGTGGACTATACAGTAGGTTCAGTAGACCAGTCTTTCCCTACTAGGAATTGTTAAAATTTTGAATGGAAGGATGCTCAGACTGGGGAAGGCTGCTACAGCATATTTTCTTACCTACCATTAATATTTATGGATGTGTACCATTATCCAGGTTTTTCTTACTTCCTAATCCTAGACCCGTGATGGCGAATCTATGGCAGAGGTGCCACAGGTGGCACGCGGAGCCATATCAGTGGGCACACGAGTGTTGCCCTAGTTCAGCTCTGGTGCCCACGCAGGTGCTGGCCAGCTGATTTTTGGGCCTTCTGGGCCCACCAGAAGTTGGGAAAGAGGCTGTTTCCAGCCTCTGGAGGACCTGTGGGTGTGGGGGAGGCCCATATTTCACTCTCCCCAAGCTCCAGAGCCTTTCTAGGCAGGGTGGGTGAATTGAATTATGGGTGTGGGCACATGGATGTGCAACCCCTCCCGGGCACCCCCTACTTTTGGCACGTGATGGCAAAAAGGTTAGTCATCACTGTCCTAGACATTCTTTTTCGGTTTTACAGGCATCACAGGCTTACTGGCCAAAGGTTCCCTACTAAAGAACCATTTAGAAAGAAATTTTCTATATAAAATTTACCTGAAGACAGTGTGTAATCCTATATGCCAATCAATAATAACCAGAGAAGCTTTCACTATTTGTTTTCATTTTTATTTTATATTAAACAGACTAACCTTAGCATCTAACTAGAGAATCCTAAACCCTAATGGCATTTAGCCAAGGTCAAAAGACCAGACACCACCTTCATCAGCAGATTTATTTTCTGCTAGCAGATTCCAAGCTCTAAATAAGCAGATTGCAAATACCAAGTGAGAAGCCAACCACCATGCAATTTAGTCAGGTCAGAATGCAACATACAACTTTAAATAGCTTCATCAAATGTATTAATTATGATCTCCCAAGATTGAGCTAATTTGTTTTCCATAGTATTTTACATTTGTGCCTCCCTGCCCAAAAGCTTGAATAGCCTCACAATCTTTTTCAGGTGGAAGCATTCAGGTCTCAAATGAGTGTTCTTAGAAATTAAAATGGAAATCTACAGCATAGATCCTATGAGGAAAAGGAGAAAGATGAATAAGAGCAGTTTGGAAGAGGAAGAATGTAGTTAATATTCTGGGAATTGATTATTATAACTAGTTATATCCCCTATAGCATGTTGCAAACCAATATGTTCTCATTGTTAGAGACTTGTTTTACTCAGGTCCCACAAAAATCCAAATATTTGCCTTTCAGCATTTTTTCTCCTTTTGAAAACACAGCTGGTAGGGATTTCTATCTTCCAATTCATCTGCAGCACTAGCCTTCACACATGAATTAGCACAGTACTGAGCTCTTTGGAATGGAAAGGTGACCTGAAAATAGCTGACTACAAGAAAAGCAAGGCAAACTTCTCCCAAAGGTATGTGAAGCCCCTCCAAAAAGGTTAGAAGCTTCTGAACAGCTGATCCATGGTGACAACTTAGAAAAGCTTAAGCCACCCTTTCTAGTGGCACAATTGATCAGCAGGAATTTAACTTTGATTGATTGCATTCCTGCTTTTATATAATCCACAAGAAAGCCTTGTATTACTTTCAAGAGCAGGCATTTGCCTTTTTCATTCTTTTTTCCATGAGTAAAGAGTTTGCCAACACAGCATAAACAGACTGCAACTTTTTTTTAAACTCGGGATTATTGCAGCCAAATGTGAGAATGCACTGTTCCCTTTCACTTTTGCTGAAAGGGAGGGAAAAGCTATGTAGAATTGTACTGGGGAATCTAGTACAATCCTCACCTATGCCTAACTGACTGTTGGAAAACAATGGCTCAGACATGCTACAGACATTCTAAAAACATAAATCATAGTTAACAAGCAGTTGTTATACAATATAAACCAATAGAAATCATATAATGCAGCTTATTAAAATGGCAAGGCTCACAAAATATGGAAAGATGTGGATTGATTTTGGTTTAGCCATTGTTGCTTGTTACTAATGAATTAGCATGTCTATGAACTCTAGTGGTGTAAAAGGCAACACTCATTATTTCAAAACACCAATACATTTAAAAAATGCACTACACAACTCTTTACACAAAACTAAACCAGTATTTACAACAATAGTTATGATAAAAAATAAAAGCATATTATGCCTTAATGCAGCTTGAATCAGAATACCATATTAGGCCATAACAAAATATGCCTTTCTTGGAGAAAATCTATTATTGTTAACAGTCATCAACAATTTGACAGAACATCCAATCAATCTATTTGGTACACTGTATATGAACATAGCAACTTTGGTTCATTAACTGTGGATTATGAATTAGAATTGTGTACAAACTCACCCACTCACAGGCTTCAACATGAATACTTCTTTATAGAAACATGTCTTTTTCAAAAAGAGAGATACCCTTGGCAGAGACTAAAAACTTACACCATTCTAGATCAGTAGTCACCAACCAGTGGTCCACTGGTGGCCCGTGAGAAAATTTTGGTGGTCCACGGAAAATTTTTTTGCCTTTTTTATATTGCACTGAATACTATTTATCTTTTTTTAAAAAATGTATTAGTGGTCTGCAGGATTTAAAATTATGAATGGTCTCTGAGGTCCAAAAGGTTGATGACCCCTGCTCTAGATTCCTCCCACTAAAGACCAACCAGTAATCATTATTAAAGCACAGATCTGTCCAACATGTAGTATGCCTCTTAGTTCCATACCTTTGACATTCTATTAGTTATTGTTAACCCAAAAGTTTTATGTAGTTTAGAATCAGCCTATAACCAGTGAGGAAGCTCCAACCTACCAACTACAGCTTCCAGTAGCCCTAGACATAGCGAAGGGATACACTGACTTAGCATCATATACTTCCCTTGTAGCATTTCCCCAAATTCAATTCCGAGAAACTGAAAATTCCTAACTACTAATAGAGTTGGAGGAAAGCTTAGCAACTTACATCTTCAAAATGTTCTGAGTGTAAACTCTCATCAACACAAGTTAATGCCAAGAAACTGTGAAACTTCAAAGCATGTGTAGCCTTAGATTGTCAACAAGGTTAAGAACAAGTTTCACCTGTCTTTAACATGAATTTGTATGTAAGTCAGAAGTCATACTTACAAATGGGCTGCCTATTACAAAAAATGGTGGACAGCTTTCTCCTTCCTAGAGATGATAAACTGCTGAAGATGTGCTATGTTTTTATGAACCGCTGAAAAGAGTTTGTATATTAAAAACAGGCAGCTTCAGTGGTTTGTCAACTTAAGGAAAGAAAATACCATCTGCCATTTTTAGTAATTCGTAAGTGTGGGTTATCTGTATGTCAGATATTTTTCATCCAGAGATTGTATGTATACCTAAGTTAACTCTAGCCACTTATAAAAGGCTTGGAACCAAGGAACTAAAGGGTCCAGTCTCCAAAATGTTCAGTCCTTCATGTACAACCTATTTATACCAATGTTCACAAACCCAAGGCTTCATCTAAGAATTCTCATTGCATCTGGACACCAATTATTGGAACCTGCATATATTTAACTCCACCCATTTTAAATGCTGTACAGCACTGTTTAGGTCAGGACTGTCTTCTAAATAGGGCATATAAAGATACCAGTCATTTCTACCCCTCAATGTGAATGGAAACTGAGTGTATTAAATCATTTCTATGAATACCTATACTGAATAATAGAAATGACTTTTTCCCTCCTCCCAAACTAATTGCAGTCATATATCTTTCTTCTTAAGGGTCTTTGATTATCAGGAGTTGTAGTCCTACTGCTTCATTAATTAAATTCCTCACAAATCAATTCTCCTCCAAATGTCTGATGGGCTACGTGATCTATGTGTGAAAACATTGCCTGGCAGCTAATTTCTCTTAATGTCATTGTTGTGAATCAATGTATTGAAAAGCCTTGTGGCATCTTAAAAGCCCACAAATATTATGGCGTAAACTGTCTTGAACTACAGGTACCTTCCCATATTAAAACATGATCTAAGAAAATAAACTCTTTTTTGACACAGAAGACCTCAGTGATTACCCCACCACGCCCCAGAATAAATCTCAAAGATACCTTCTTCCAAATCCCATTTTGTTTGGGATTACCACCTTTTTCACTTCATAATACAGACACTACAGCAGCCATCCAGTGGGCAGTTTATTTTTATACTAATATTTCATACAGCCTTACCCCTTCCTAGGCAAAATAATGCTTAAACTAATGAACAGTTTAACTTTTAACTGTGTCTCAAGAACTTGAACACTGCAGTTCAGAAAAAAAGTATTACACTGGTGTAATATAATTGAAAGACTGCTATTGGATATCAACTTATATTATTGCTAAACACAACATAGTCATATATGGTTACCATTTTCTGCATTTCCACAATAAAGCCAAAAATTAATCCAAGCATTTGGATGCACAAAATTTATTAGCCAGAAATAAACTAAATCTTTGACCTGGATATGCATATGAACAGTTACTGAGCATTAAACTATAGTCTGCCATCTACAGATAATCTAGTTAACCTACAACTGCAAAAAAGTGCACCTAAATTTACCCACAGAAGATTAAAGTTCATAGGAATGAGGACATAGTATTAATGCTAGCTTAATGAACAGAGCATTATAGGAAGCTTTATCAAGACCATTTATTTAAAAAAAGATTGACCTTCTAAGAATGTACACTATGTCAAATTCTATGGGGGTAGAATAGGGTAGAATAGAATGGTGACCAAAATGTTGCTTTAAGTGCTCTTTAGCTACCATGGTGGCTTCTTTGCTATATTTTTAATCTTTCACTAGTTATCTGAATAATTTTTTTAAAAAAATACTATCAAAATAAAAGAACCTGGCACTGAATTTTTTTAAAAAAACTATTAAAACAATAAAAGCTGGCAGAGTGGAAAACATTTTTTTTAAAAAAACACCCCCAAAATCGTGAGAGCAACTAACCTTCATCTCGGCACCTATATAACTGGGTTATACATCTACTTGGGTCTATAGCCTAAAAAACGCTAAATAATTCCAAATAAACTCTCAGGAACAAAATGTATGAGAGACTGCAGCCCATTGGGAAGCTTCCA
This sequence comes from Calamaria suluensis, assembly GCA_032468135.1. Classification (NCBI taxonomy): domain Eukaryota; kingdom Metazoa; phylum Chordata; class Lepidosauria; order Squamata; family Calamariidae; genus Calamaria; species Calamaria suluensis. The sequence continues at coordinate 86,060 of JANHFP010007024.1, forward strand.
GGAGATGCAAATCCCCCTCTCCTTATCATGGGGCCTTACCTCCACATTTTTATTTTTAAAAAAACCCAAGAAAAATCAATGTAACAGCTTTCTATTCGATTTGACTCTCTGTGCTTGTCCCCCCCCTCCCCGCCGCCGCCGCCGCCCCCCGAGGCGAGAGCGAAGCTTCGGTGC